>VZTX01009978.1:2177-35256 GCA_013400915.1 Pardalotus punctatus
CCCAGGGGTGTCCCCAGGGGTGTCCCCAACCTGTCCCTGGTACCGGGATGACCCTGGGCTGACCCTGGGGTGACCCTGGGGTGACCCCAGGCTGTCCCCAACCTGTCACAAGGAATTCCTGGATGTGGCACTTGGGGACAAGGTGGGCATTGGGCACGGCTGGGACCCCCTGGTCCTGGAGGGCTTTTCCAACCTCAGGGATCCCGGGATCTCCTGATCTGAGCCTCGTCTGTCTCACCCCATCTCCCTGCCCCAGAGCCTCCTCTCCAAATCCTGCTTCTCCCCACCTGGCAGAATCAAGGTTTCGATTAACTAAGCGATATTTTCCCACCTTTTGAAGGGAATCTGTAGGAATGTAAGAATTCATGAAATCTGGAGGGTTCTGTTTTTAAGGAGTCACTGCCTTTAAAAGTTTCCAAATCCAGTTTCCTGTGCACTTAACAGCACCTCAGTTGGTTTTTTTTAACCTAACCCCTGATCTCTGCACATTGCTCAGACTCAAACACAAACTTTAAGCTGTCAATATCACAAGTTCCCTCTCCCAGCTTGAGTCAGTCTTATTGATTTCTCTGAAATCAAGTATTTCAGGTTTGATTCAAAAAGCTAAAGGCACCAACTCTCATTATTTAGCACTACTTGTACCACAGGAGGACTTGACATTTTCTATCTACTTCACTAATAATAAATAACCCTTAGACTTTAAAACACCACTTCTTTTTCTTAACCTATTTGGTGCGATTTAGCACAGTTTAAATGTAACAAACTCATCTGATTTTCACACTCTTTTGCTTCCCAAACCCCACACTCCCTATATTATCAAATACTAATTTTATAGTGTGCAACTATAAGATATTACAGCATATTTTAAAATAAAATTAGATGATTATTATAATTATTATTATTATAACTGTCCAGATATACTAATAGGGGTTAGTGGTGGGATACACAGGGGTTCTGAGTTATACACTGAGTTTTATGTCAATGCAGTGATGTCGTTTTGAACACCAGCAGCAGTTGATGCTCCAAGACCAAAGGACTTTGATGTCCTATGGTAACTTTACTGTCCCCTCCCAACATTTTCAAAAGAAACAGGATTTAAATTCTGCACCCAGCACCTTTTATCTTGACACATCCTGAATTCAACCGAAGCTTGGCAGGATTATTCCCATAAAACATCCCTGCTGTACTTGTGCCCCTGGGAGGATGCACACATCCTGCACCTTGTGCCCTTCCCTCCCGAGGACAGGGAATCCCTGGGGTCTGAAACTTGGCCATCAGCAGCTCAGAGCCACCAGAGAGAGGAACATTCTGACACCGACAGGCAGCAAAAGTCCATCACCACCCTCCCTGATTAGTCCCTGCAGCATTTTTTAATTTAGTAACAGAGCAATCCCTCTTTTATTTGCATTAAAATAACTGGAAGAAACAGTTAATTCCAAATTTGCTAGCAAGCCTACTGCTTGCAGTGGTGGAGACAGTAGATATAAACAGAAGCATTTGATTTTACATGGAAATGTCAAATTACTGCTGCTCTCTTTCCCCCACTCCCATCAATCCCAAATAACCAGAGGCAGCAGACTCTGCAGTGCCTGGACACCAAACTTTGCATCCCAAACAACATCAAATCAACAATTTTGCTTTCCCTTCTCCCCTTTTTCTCCCCCTGCTCTTTGCTGTTCACTTTCTCTGCACACCCTGAAATCCAAGACAACTCTGGCCCATCCCCACCCGGCACAGGGGAGACCCCAAAGAGACCCCCTGGAGATCCCAAGGACAATTCCTCTTCCCCATCCTCCTTCCCAAGGTCACATCCTGTTGGGAAGTGACTCTTCCTTCCCAATCAATGAGCACTTGGCTTTCTCCTCCATCCTCCAACCCTTTTAATTGCTGCTTGATCCTAATGAAGTGTGGCTGATGGTAATGAATGGAAACCCTCCCGGCCTCGATATCCAACATCCAGCAACGTTCAGCTGCCTTTGCCTCAGCACCACCATCCCCTCCATCTCCCACCCTGCCCATTCCTCCCCCTCCAGCCTCGAGACTGCAGACATCTGTTCCTCAATTGTCTGGTAATAAACACACTCTATAAAGCATATGTAAAATGATTATTACCCCGAGGAGCCAAGTGCCTTTCAAATGCCAGCTGAAACAAATAAACATTTTAAAAAAAAAAAAAAAAAGAAAAAGACATCAGAAAATCCCCACCAAACAAATGGCACGACAGACATCGCTCAGGCTGTTCGATATTCCAGAAGGAAGGGCTTCAGGATTGCTCCTGTGATTCCTTCTTCCAGTGGGAGATGTTATTCCTCACACCAGTAACACCAGTGCTTCCAGAGCCAGGCAGGTGCTGGCTGCCAGTGAAGGATGAAGGAAACAACTGGACTCCTTTGGTAGCTTTTATACTTTGGCACCTCCCATGAAATGTAATTAAGGAAAATCAGAGGTGCATTCTGCCTCAATTTGTAAGTGCAATTAGTTTCCAGATGTAGTTAGGAAAATCTATTCCCAGGAATCATCTCCTCTAGAACAGCCACTTGCCTCTCAAAAAGTCACTCTCCGTTTATTCCGTGTGTGGTGGTGTCATTAAGTCCTGGTAATTAATCTGGGCCTTGGTGGGTCTCAGTTGTCCTTGTGGAAAATTAGGGACCCACAACATCTCACTTCCCAACTCTGGCTCCTTGCCTTAAAGGAATTTAAAGGCAAGGAAAGCTCTGAAAATCATTTTTAGGTCTTTTTCTTCACACTGCCCATGATTTTAAGTAAGAGTTTCTCTAAACTTTGGTTATTGGGAAGGGGCTCATTTGCAGCCCCCCCAAAGTCTGCTGACCCCATGTTTTTCAAGAGGATCTGGAGCCAAGCTCCACCTCAGTTTGTAAATAAAAAAGGATTTCAAAAAGGCTTTATAAACAGCAAATTTATCCCCGTGCTTGTGCACCTCTGATGTGATCAGCACTGACACTTCTCATATCAGGAGTCCAAAAGAGAGAAATTCACACTGATGAATATGAATGCTCTGGTTCCAACTCTCCCCTCAACATTTCAGGGCTGAATTATATTTTAAAGCCATCACTTTATGTGATGCTCAGGCTTTAAATCAGCACACCAGGGTCTGGTTTCTCAGTGATCCAGTTTGTTTAATACTTTCAGAAGCACTCAGCTGCCTAATCAAATCAGCGAGTCCGTGCAGCCCTGAAGTTCCTCTGGCAACGGATTTATGGGACTTTGATAAAAATAAGGGGGAAAATACTCTTGTAAATAAAATATTGATCATTTGAATTCAAACCAGATACATTTGGAGCATGGATGGGGTGGAAGATGAGGGAGGCAGCTCATAAAGAACCTCAGGAGGAAATGGAAAACAGAACCAGTGAAAACTTCACACCTCTGACAGAGCTGGACATTTAAAACTGGAACACCGGGGAAAGGGCAACAAAGATCTAACCAAGGGATGATGATTCTATGAGTCCATGTGCTAGAAATTACTGCAAGCATCAATATTTTGGCAAATTCACCATATTCAGCATTTCAGCTGCTATGGGTAGGAGAGGCCGTTGCTCTCCCATCAGGAACAGAATTCCCTGTAGGGATTTATGATCAGCCAAAGAAATCCTGTGATCATCCCAGATCCACTGCATCCCATTCATCCCTAATGACGGATCCTGAGTTCAATCTCTCAGCACATTCCCTGTGCCCACCATTAAAAGGAATAAAACCCCATTTAAATGGTTTTTAGAGCCCTGCCCTGGCTCCAAACTCCCCCATCCTGCAGGGAGAAAAGGGCAAACTGGGTCATTCCGTGTTTTCCTTCCCTTCCCGCTGTTATTGATGAAATCCTCAGTGCAAGGGAGTGAAGATGTTGCAGATGGTTGGCATGAAAAATACACTGTACACAGATACCTTCATCTTGATGCAATTATTTTTTATGAGGCAAATGATTTCTCCTGCCTGTCTTGCAAAGTGAAGTGTTTGGGAGAAGCGCTATTTAAAGCAGAGCACTCGTGTTTCACTCAGATGGGAGAAAAAGAGGGGGGAAAATTAAGCAGGAAGGCAAAGAGAAAGAATTTCAATCAATGGGAAATATCCCATCAATAAAAACAGGAGCATCATCACCCTCTGTGCTTGCAGGATGTCTGTAAATTCATTAATGATTAAGAAATTGAAGTCCATATTGTAAGAGTCATACCTTGACCACACCTTGCACTCAACCATTGCTAAAAATTTTTTTAGCATTTTTTCCTAAAATAAAATAACTGAAAGCTATAAATTATCCTGTAGAAAATTTGATTTTTAGCACATTTCTTTAGTTTAAAAGAGACAGAGGTAGAAATGAAATGTCGACATGGATTTCTCCACTTGGTTATGGCACGTTGCAATAAACAAACCCTTTTTTTCAAGGCAAGACCTTGCACACAATAACCCATTTTAGTATTTTCTCAAGATTATTCCAATATCTGCTGTTATGAGATCAGAAATTTAAATCTGGAGGAATTTATGTCCTTCCCATTTGTGTTAAGTCCTGAGAAATCACAAATAACCACAGCTCTCAGCCACAAAGGTGTCAGGAGGATATTCCTTCCTCTGGGGGTCAGATTCCAATTATTTTTTATTATTATTTTATTACTGCTTGGGTTTAGCACAGAAGCCCCTGCTGGTAAGTGACTCGTGCCAGGGAGTTCATACAAACACAGGCAAGGAGGGAAACGCTCTCTGAAGGGGCTGGGAAAGGCCAAGTGTGGGGAGAAAGGAAAACCCTCCCAGGAAAAAAGAGGTGGAAGGTTGGCATGAAGCAAGACAAGCATTCTGCGATTTCATTTCCACAAAAGCAACAGGACAAACTGCTAGAAAAGGAGCAAAATTCAAGGATCAGAGGTGAACGACGCAGTGAGAAGAGGTTTATTAAAGACTGGCTCTGTTGAAAGTTCCAGCTGTGACAATTTTGGTGACCACTGGGTCACTCTGGATCAGGAATTAAGTTGCAGTCCCCAGCCCACAGTTGTTTTATCAATGAACTCACCTTGCAGTTCACCAACATCCTCTGGGTTTTTAAAAGGCACAAGGAACAGCAATAAACGATTTGTGGCAGGTTGCAAATAAACTTCACCCAGCTTGGGCCAATAAATGACACCCATCAATGACACAGGATCACCCAGGCAGGAAATCCCACCCGATACCACAGCTCCGTTTGAAAAAGATTTAAAAAATATTGCCAAGTTTGGATTTTTACACACAACAATTTTCCAACAACCCTTTGCTCTGAGATGTAGCTCAGAACTGGAACGTGCCCAACATCCCCACAAATCAGAGGTTTAATTCTACTCATTGGAAGGTGCAGAAAGGCAGATCCTACCTGAGGAGGGGGTGGAAGATGATGGTGATGTTCCTGGCTCCTGGTTTGCAGACAAACTTGGATCCGCCACCTTCAATTAAGTTATCATCTGGTCCTCCTGGAAAATAACACGGAACAAGTTGTCTAACAGATCTCGACATCCCTTGATTTTCAGATAGTAAGTGGTAATTAAACATTTAGCAAGTGATAATTAAACAGGAATTAAACGCTTCTTTGCTGGTGGAAGATCAGTAATTACTGTGAGGATTCGCTCCCTGTGCCCTCCCGCAGCTCCCGAGGCCCTGCCAGGGCAAAGGGAACAACGCAGGTGGAGTTTGGAGGTGGCTTTGGGCTCCTCATTCCAGAATTAGGGACATTTTGGCCCAAAGAGCACAAATCCAGGTCCTTCAGCTCGGGTGACAAACACCCAACCCCTTGAACCCATGGCTCAGGTGTCTTTTGAAGCCCACAGTGCTTGGAAAGGATGGGAAGAGCAGCAATTCCCTGAATTTTCCTGCACCTCTGACCGAGGATGGCACAACTGCAGCCCTGGAAGGCAGCTGGGTTTGGATGCCAGGGTCTGACACTTTAATTAATTTATGATCATCACTGGCTCACCAGGAGTTCATTCCCAACACCAAGTCCTGTAATTCCTGAGTGGAACTTCCCATTGTCTGAGTTCCACCTGGGCACAGAGGGCTCTCAGCTACAGCAAAAATAAACTGGCTGAGTGTGGCAAAGTTTCACAAAAAACCACAACTCAGGGAACATTATTTACACCCCACAGGTTACAGGATTTGGAGTGGCATTAAAACACCAACCACGGTCACTGTGTCACTCCAAAGTCACTTCCACAGGCAGCTCCTGACACCAAAAAACCTGAAATTCAGATATTGAGAGTGAAAAGAGAGGGGAGGGAAAATATCAACTTCCTGAAAGCTCTGCATGTCCTCAGAGCAACAAGGTTCACTTGTAACCATTCCTGAAAAAACATTTCTAGGACAACAGGTCAGACACCCCACACAAAAACAACTCATGGGATGAACAAATAATTCGTGAATGGTTTGGGTGGGAAGGGACCTCAAAGATCACCCAGTGCCACCCCTGCCATGGCAGGGACACCTCCCACTGTCCCAGGCTGCTCCAAGCCCTGTCCAGCCTGGCCTTGGACATTCCAGGGATCCAGGGGCAGCCCCAGCTGCTCTGGGAATTCCAGCCCAGGGCCTCCCCAAAAATGAGCTTGGGCAAAGCTTGTATATCATCAAACCCTTTCCATGTGAACTCTCCTTAATGATTTATAGTAATAAATACAGAAGATTATTGGGACAGCTTTAGAGGCAGGGAAATGACAAAGTTTTGAAATTAAAAGTACCCCAGGCAGGTTATTGAAGATTTTGACCCTGACATCTCATCTGCCTCCAAACAAAAAGGATTTCTCCAAATGGGAAAGAGGAACTGATGAGGAAGTGACTCCAACCTTCTTTTCAAAGGGAATGTGCTTTAGAGCAATCAATGGACAGAAAAAGCTCTTTGGTGACTGAATTCATTTGTCCCTTTTGCAGCCATGTCCAAGGACCCAGCAGGACCCCAACACCAGCACTCCCACATCCCAAACGATCCCTCCAGGTCAGCAGCGTTTCCTACAACAATTCCCATCACTGGTGTAGATTCAAAGACATGAGAGTAAAAGCCACAGCACTGATTCCCTGTGGGAAGTGGGAAATCCAGGGAAACTGGGAAGTCTGCAGTCAAATTTCCAGAGCTGAGTCAGCTCCTCAAATGCATCCTGAGCACATGGAGCTCCTCGATAAATCCTACCCCAACAGATGGACTCGAGAAGCACAAAGCAATAGAAAACAGAGTTTATTAAACTTTACTGATGGTATTTAGAAAGAGGCAGATCAAAAAAAAAATGGGCATTTCAACTGGCAGTTGAAAAAGTGAAGTTGCACGATGTGACAGTTTAATCGGGGAAGAAAAGAGGCGCGAGTTCAAGGAAAAGCAAATTATTCACTTCCCCTGTTAATGTCAGATCCTGCAATTTCCAGTGGGCTCTGTGTCTGAGCAGTTATTGAAGGATCCAGCCAAGCATGAGCTGCTCAGGCAGGGACGAGGAAATGCAGGCTCCAATTAAGAGAGGGGTGTTATTCTCGTTACATCAAGTCACCCAGCACTAATCAATATTATTGACTGGGATGAACTCCAGAGCGAGGAATAAAACAATCTGTCTGATCTGCTGGGCCAGATGATGATGGATTTGAGGAGAACACAACCCTGGCACCGAGAGAAAAATGTGCTTTTACATCTCCTCGGTGCTCAGCTTTCCAGTCATAATTCTGGGTGCTCTGCAGGTGGATGCAAGCTACAGAGGGAAATAATTTTGTTTGTATTTCACTATTTCACCTGGAAAAAGGTGCTGAGGTGTGAATCTCATTCCAGGTGATGCCTTGTACATCCCAACCACAAGGCAGCAGTGCAGATTGTTAATGCCATTGCTCCTCCTACCTTCACTGCTCTGACCGCTGCAGTTCTGTTCTGGAAGACCTTGGAGAAAATCTCCAGCTGGAGAGGGAAGGATTCCTTTCCCTGGGTGTTGGAGATCTCCACTGGCTCTGCAGACTGGGGACTGTATTTAGGTCTGAAATTGTTATTTACATCGACCTGCCATGATTCCTCCACTGCAGCCAATTCCCTGAGCTGGAGAGCCACCAGCACCTCCATAAAAATAACCCAGGAATATTCCTTTATCCTGACTGATTCTACCAAGAGCATCTCTTGAAGGGATGTGATGGAAAATTCAACCAAAAAATCAAAACTGGCAGCTTTGGAGTGAACAGGGAACAGAGAATGCCCCTGGATCCCTGGAGTGTCCTTGGAAGGGTTTTGGAGCAGCCTGGGACAGTGGGAGGTGTCCCTGCCATGGCAGGGCTGGCACTGGATGAGCTTTAAGGTCCCTTCCAATCCAAACCATTCCATGATTCCAAGAGGAGCACAAATAATGCCTTTTTTTCTCTCCTTATCAAATGACCACCAGAGATAGAATTCGCAGAGCCTCTCACAGCAGAGCTAAGCAGGTAAATTCTGCACTTCTGAGGTGTCCAAAATATCCCAAACTTTCCCATCCATCTGGAAGCAGCACTGTTGCAGCAGTTCCCTCAGGAGCGAAGTTTGCTGGTTTAGTCTGCCCAGTAATGAATAATGAGGAACAAAAGAAAAATGAAGGAAAACTTGGAGATGAAGTGAAATTTGTCACAGAGTTAATGACACCCTCCTGCTGTGCTGGCAATGAAGTGTGCCCACCTGAATGTCACTGCAAGTGGCACTCGGAGAAGGGGCCATTAGTGCCAGAGCTCGAAGGGCCTGAAATGGAGCCGAAAATGTCAGGCTTCAGGATGAAAAAGGAGATTAGCAGGGAAACAGGAATGGCTGCAGGCATTTAAAGTCAGAGCAAACATTAGGAGAGATTTTGTTTTCCATTGTGCTTGACGTGTTAAAATTTAAATGTTTGCATGGATATCTCGTGTTTACATAAAATGGCAGAGAATCCCAGGATGGGTTGGATGGGAAGAGCCCTTTGGGATCACCCAGTGCCATGGCAGGGACACATTCCAGTGCTTTTCCTAGGGAGTCAATCCATGTTATTCTATGCAGAGTGAAGGAATAAAGAGGAATAAAGGATAAGGCTTGGAAGCCACAACAATTGAGCAATCAAGACATCCCGGAAATCCCTGCAGCTCCTGCACTCTGAGAGCAGAAAGGGAGCAGTTTCCATGGCATGGTCCTTCCCAAGAGTTCTTGATGATGTGGGAATCAACAGCAGTTATTGCCTGCACATCATCTTCAAGGCACGGAAATACAATTTGCATTCAGCGTGAAGGGGAGGAAAGCAAAGATGTCCAAAGAGAACAACGCAGGTGATGATGGAAAAGCTCAGCAGAGAGAAGGGACTGATCTGTGCTGTCACAGAGCAGCAGCTGGGGAGTTTTGTAATGGAAATCTCCTGCTTTTCCATATTTCTGCATGTCAGACCCCCTAAACAAACCTCGGAATGATCTGGGTTGGATGTTCCAACCCCCAGCCATGGCAGGGACAGCTCCCACTGTCCCAGGCTGCTCCAAAACCCTTCCAAGGACACTCCAGGGATCCAGGGGCAGCCCCAGCTGCTCTGGGAATTCCAGCCCAGCCAGCAATTCCCAATTCCCAAGATCCCATCTCTCCCTGCCCTCTGGCGCTGGGAAGCCATTCCCTGGCTCCTGGCCCTCCAGCCCTTGGCCCCAGTCCCTCTCCAGCTCTCCTGGAGCCCCTTCAGGCCCTGCCAGGGGCTCGCAGCTCTCCCTGTGTCCTTCCCTTCTCCAGGGAACATTCCCAGCTCTCCCACCCAGGAAATGAACATCAAGTCCTGTTTTCACTGCCCCGATTCACAGCAGCTGAATGAATTCACTGCATTGGCACTCACACATTTCAATTCTTTTCATAAGGAACCAAACACGATTTAACATCTCTCCAACTCTTTCACATGTCCTGAATCCTCAAACTTCACTGCGTTCAGAGAATCCCAGAATGGTTTGGTTGGAAAGGACCTCAAAGCCCACCCAGTGCCACCCCTGCCATGGCAGGAACACCTCCCATTGTCCCAGGGTGCTCAGAGCTCTGGCCTTGGACACTTCTAGAGGCATTAAGTGGATTATTCCAGGTAGATTTTTCTGTCTGTTCTTCTGTAATGATGATGTTTGTTCCTCTGCCCTCTCCACCCACAAACTGGCAAGGAGTGACCTCGCTCTGACCCGGAATGGGGATTCCATTCCCTCTCCTGGAACAGAATGAGCTGAGATGCACCAGATAAAAAAATCCACCTTATCAAGACAGACAAGAATAAGCTCCAGCCAATACTTGATTACTTCCTTGCTTGAGGGGAAAAGCAATTTAGCAGAGGTTTGTGACAGAGGAAAGATTGCATTTCTTGTTTGCTTCTCTTAATCACCCACTCTCCTTCTAATCATGACAAGTGTGAATTTATAGATCAGACCATCAGGAATAAGGGGCTGATGTTTAAACCCACACAGGCACCCACCTCTTCCCAAAATCAGCAGATCAGAGCGATGAGGGACCTCCAAAAGACCCCAAATCGATGGGAATTAGGTGGTAACTACTTGTAAAGCACTGGCTGCTGTCAGACCTGCGGGGAGGAATGTGCAGGGGCAGGGAGAGAGCTGGGAGATGATGGAGTCACTCCAAGAGCTGCTCCAGCTCCCTGTCCCTTGTGACCAATCCCAAACTGTCACAGCCAAGGGCAGAGCACCCTAAAGCCACAGCACTCCATGCCTGGAGCTCTTCAGTTACCGTGGGAATACGTGAAGCTCCCCTGGGAGGTTTTAAGGCTCATCACATTTCATTTCAGTATTTCCTTCAGGGATGAACTCCCAGCCATTCCCCAGAAGCAGCGTTTGGGGTGATGGGCCCAACACCATCAGGGTTCCAACCTAAAATCTTTCACTGAAACACTGCAAAGGTTGGGCAGAAATGGAGGGATGGTCAAATCAACTGAAGTCTGATGGCTGGACTTTCACAAATCCTTTCCAGGTGTAAAACTGGGGAAGAAGGACTGGAAAGGGATTGGGATGAGATGCTCTGAGGGCTGGGGCTGCTCTGAAGCCAGGCTGGGAAAGCTGGGAATGTTCCCCTGGAGAAGGGAAGGACACAGGGAGAGCTCGGAGCCCCTGGCAGGGCCTGAAGGGGCTCCAGGAGAGCTGGAGAGGGACTGGGGCCAAGGGCTGGAGGGCCAGGAGCCAGGGAATGGCTTCCCAGTGCCAGAGGGCAGGGAGAGGTGGGATCTTGGGAATTGGGAATTGCTGGCTGGGCTGGAATTCCCAGAGCAGCTGGGGCTGCCCCTGGATCCCTGGAGTGTCCTTGGAAGGGTTTTGGAGCAGCCTGGGACAGTGGGAGCTGTCCCTGCCATGGCAGGGGTGACACTGGGTGGGTTTTGAGGTCCCTTCCCACCCAAACCCCGCTGGGATTCTGAGCAGAGCTGGAGGTTGTGTTCAGCTTTGTAAATCACACTGTGCCTCAAACCTGAAGGAAAAATGATTTCCAAAAGCAGGAGAGGCAGATCTGGATTCAGGCCCTGGGACTGATGTGGCCTCTCCGACCTTGATCAGGTTTCTGCATTTCAGTTTCCCAAAAGGGGAATTGAACCTGTGGCTCCAATTTTCCCCTGGCAAAGCTGTTTTGAGAGATGTCGGGAAAAAGGAGCCAACGTTTTATTCACCGCATTTTAAATTCCCATTTTGACTTCAGCTTTCCATTGAAGACAGAATAATGCCCCAAACTGACCAACAATCCCTTTCCCTGCCCAAAATTCCAGCTTCTCCAAGTATCTTCCCGTGGCACATGCCAGGATTTGGTGCCTGATTTGGATGCAGCCACGAGCCCTGCTCTGATATTGTTGTGCTGATGTTCCCAATCCCTCCCTGCTCCCCATCCCGCCTTGTCTGAGCTCCAACACCATATGCATTTAAATAAGTTGCTCTTTAATGTTTCAAAACCTGATTTATTAGTTGCTCACACTCCATCTGCCTTGAAAAACTGCGCCGTGCCTCGGCTTTCACAGCCTGCACAAAAGGTTGGGGTTCAATTTGAGGCTCCTTTATCATTTGATCACCGTGTCAGCCACATATGTAAAGTCTCCTTACAGCTACAGAAATTGTTTAAAATGCATATTTCTCCTCTTTTTCTTGGTTTTGTTGTTTTTTTTTTTCCCCTTCTCTCCCCCAGGCCACACGACTGAGCAGCAGGCACTTTGATTAATGTATTTGTCAACTTGCATATTTAGGATTTTGTTGGTTTGCCTAAAATGCTGTGAGCTCTTCCAAAGCATGGCTGCAGCAGAATTCCTTCTCCCGAGCTGGAAAACCTGCTGGAGCTAATGAGCTGTGATTACTCACACCCTGCATTCACTTCTCCACTCTTCTCTGCTCCGAGCTTGCTTTCTTTATCTTATCTCCTGTAGCAGCAAATGGCTCCTACCTGAATTTTTTATATCCCTGACATGTTTTCTATTCAGTTTTAATGTCAGAAAGGGAAAAAAAAAGCCCATGGTGAGCTAACAAAAAGCGAGTGCAATAAAGTAAGATACTTCCTGACATAGTGTCATTTGCTGGTATATTTTCCCACAAACTGCTTAACTCTAAAATTGCCTTGGGTTTTTTGTTTGGGTTTTTTTTGTTTGGTGGTTTGTTTTTTTTTTTGGTTGTTTTGTTTGTTTTAAACTATTTAGAAGCTCCAGGCCATTTCAGACAAAGGAATTGGCTGGAATTACAGAAGGACAAAATGATTTGGGTGGGAAGGGACCTTAAAGCTCATCCAGTTCCAATGGGCAGGGACAGCTCCCACTGTCCCCAGGCTGCTCCAAGCCCCTTCCAAGGACACCCGAGGGATCCAGGGGCAGCCCCAGCTGCTCTGGGAATTCCAGCCCAGCCAGCAATTCCCAATTCCCAAGATCCCATCTCTCCCTGCCCTCTGGCACTGGGAAGCCATTCCCTGGCTCCTGGCCCTCCAGCCCTTGTCCAATGACAAATAAAACACTGTATAAGCTTCTACAAGAAGCAAACATGGAATTACGGAATAATTAAGGTTGGAAAAGACCTCTAAGATCACTGAGTCCAACCAAGAGCTCCAAAACCACTTCAGATTTTACCATGAGCCCACGGGATGGAAACAGAGGATTCTGAGGCTGTCACAGAGCTGGGATCCAGCATCCATGAGGAAAGCTGCCATGGGCTTGTTTTCCATGGAGTAATGAAGGAGTTGGTTCTAACCAAGATAAATTCACCAATCTTTTGACAAGTGTTGAGAATGTTACCAAGCTGGCAAGTAAAACAAGGCAGGACAAATCCTCCTTGCTGATTTGACCCCAGGACGCCTCGATAAATTTCTAACAACAAGAGAATGTCCTGACTCCTCATCTGCTCCTGCACCGGTGTGAACAAATTCATTTTCCAGCAATATGAACAATGATCCCCGCTAATCACAGGGCTCTTCCCCCTGGGAATGGCGATGGATTGGCACAAAATGCACAAAGCCACTCCCTGCCCGGGCAGAACGGACCTGTCAGGCAGCATCGTTCAACCTGCTCATCCATAATCTCCTCTCGATGCCTTTCCCCACCTCCTCATCCTCCCTGCTTTGTTTGGCCTGGAATCCAATCAAAGATGAATTAAGAGTTGAGGAAACAACCCCCACCGCGGCCCTGGAAATTCTAGAGCTCGGTGTTAATTTTGTTACGGCTTTGATTTCTTGCGTTTTCATGCAAAATTGCTCCCCCTGAGACCGTCACTGATATTGGCACCAAACCCCAGGGGCTGTAACCAAACTCAAATGCCAATAAAGAGGAGGGGACTCAACCCTCAGAGACATCGGAAATTGCAGGGAAACAGCCCAGAACTTTAATCACAACTCTTTCAAACGCGGCCAGGGATTTAGAAAGGTTGTTATTGTGGAATATGACCCTAATTCAGTGTTAATCAAAGCCACTGGTGGCACAGGAATAACCCGGTGATTTAATAAAACAGCATTTCATAGCAGCAGTGTGTCAGGATCAGGATGTTTCCAACATCACAAATTCCAGGGACAAGGCTGACCAGCCCTTTGTGTCCATTTCCATCACCAGGAAATTGAACATTTCCCCTAAATAACAACCAAGAACGCTGTTTTACAGAAAAATATTAATTGATTTTTTTTTTCCTTTTTAATTGTTGCTCCCACTGCAAAGGTATCAAGGGTAAGAAAATGGGAGCAGGTTGTCCAGAGAAGCTGAGGCTGCCCCTGGATCTCTGGGAATGTCTAAGGATAAGCTGGAAAAGACTTGGAGCAACCTGGGATAGTGGGAAGTGTCCCTGCCCAGGGCAGGGAGTGGAACTGGATGGGCTTTGAGGTCTTTTTCCAACCCAAACCAACTTACCAACCTATGAAAAGCTCAAAAAGTACATGTGGAAAAAACCTATTTGATTACTAACAATTTCCTTATTTTAATTTTACTTAAAAGCTTCAACACTTAAAAGCTAAAGAAGCCAAACTTGAATGTTTCAGCTTCACCAGAAAAAAAAATAAAATACTGTGTGGTTTCTGCTGATTCAGCAGCTCCAACAGCAGGAACTAAAGCAGTTGGTACAGTCTGAAAGCCTGGAATGTTGGTATTATCATTTCAAAATTAAAGGAAATTTGTGCTCTTTGTCCAAATCTGAGAAGAATTCCAGGAGCACCCACTGCTACAGAACAACCAGAAATGGCAAAAGCAGAAAATCAAATTGACATTGAGCAGGTACTTGGAATGAAGGGAGAGAAAAGCACAATCCAGAATTATTCCAACACCCGGAGCACATTCCAGGCTGTCTGAGCTGAGCTGTAACTGCACGGAAAATCCAATGTTCCCTCTTTACACAGAGATGATGTCATTCATTCAAAGAGAGGATGTCATTCATTCAAAGAGAGGATGTCATTCATTCAAAGAGAGGATGTCATTCATTCAAAGAGAGGATGGAGCAGAGCAGGGAGTTCAGAGATGCCCCGTGCTCTGCCCTTCACCTTCCAGCTTCAAACAGCTCCAAACTCCCTGTGAAAACCTCGGCTCGGCCAGGAAAATCAGAAACAGGAGACCCTGAATCTGAGGGAGGGAGGATTCCAAGAGTTCTTCCCCTTCCTTCCCCTACAACTTCTATGGGAATTCCAGCCCAGCCAGCAATTCCCAATTCCCAAGATCCCATCTCTCCCTGCCCTCTGGCACTGGGAAGCCATTCCCTGGCTCCTGGCCCTCCAGCCCTTGGCCCCAGTCCCTCTCCAGCTCTCCTGGAGCCCCTTCAGGCCCTGCCAGGGGCTCTGAGCTCTCCCTGTGTCCTTCCCTTCTCCAGGGGAACATTCCCAGCTCTCCCAGCCTGGCTCCAGAGCAGCTCCAGGGCCTCATCAGGAGCTCTCACTCCAGCTGCCGGCTGGAGATCTTCAGATCTTTATTTGCAAGAAGAAATTCGGATGAAATATTAGGAGGAATTGAAGTAAAGCTGTGAACAAGGTGGGGCTGGAGATGACTGAGGCTGATATAAAACAGCTTTACAGCATTAAAGTGAAGCCAAGCTCTGCACAGGAGCCACGGTCAGTGATGAATTCCCGGACTGTTGAGCTGGGATTACAGCTGGAATTTTGGTTGGAGAGGATAAAACTCCCCAATATTCTCAATATTCTGCTGGCAGGGAGCTGAGAGCAGCAGCACTGCTGGAAACTGCCAGGACACTGCTGCCCATTCCCAGAGCACAATGGGACATCTCCC
This sequence comes from Pardalotus punctatus, assembly GCA_013400915.1. Taxonomy (NCBI): domain Eukaryota; kingdom Metazoa; phylum Chordata; class Aves; order Passeriformes; family Pardalotidae; genus Pardalotus; species Pardalotus punctatus. Next base: position 17,822 of record VZTX01009978.1, read on the forward strand.
ATGGAATGCTCATGGATGGAGGTGGAAAAACACCCCGTGATCCCCTGGGAATGGAGCACAAACCTTCCAAGGCTCTGCTGGGTTTGCTGCCTCTTAACTCAGGGACTGCAGGGAAGAACTCAGGAACAGCTGAAATTGGAAAAATCCATTGTCCCAATGCCCATTGTTCCTAAAATAATGGGCTCCAGGAGCAAACCTGCCTCAGGTGCTGCTTTTGACACCCCTAACACACCTCAAACCAGCGCTCTGAGCAGCCCGTTCCTATTTTTACATCGCTTTTTACCACAAAACATCCTTCCCTAATGACAGTCTGAAACATATCCCTGTTCAAGGGACTTGTGTTTCATTTTTTATATTTTTTTTTTTTGGCAATAGATCACATGTCCCAGTGCTCCACACTTCCACACAGGCTCCTTTCCCAACCATCTGCTTGTTGAACTAATTCAAACTATTATCAGTTTTACCTCCAAGAAAAGAGACACTTCAAGCTTCAAGGAGAGCTCCAGTTGCACCAGGGGAGGGGGAAAAAAAAGCAGCACGAAGAAACCAGTCTAACAATGAGAGAAATGTCAAGAAATAGAAATGTCAAATCCCTTAGGGTGGGGGAAAAAAAAACCTAAATTCCAACTCCAGCTCATCTCCAAGCACTGTATTTTGCAATGAAATTACCACTCCATAGTCTTTCCTCAGGGAAAAGCTGCTCCAAGTAATCAGAGAGTTGTTTTTTTAAAGTTCAAAACAAATGCAGGGTTGTCTATGCAGAATTGATGCCCTGGCTGGCAGCAGTTCCATTTAACTCTTTGTGAGAAAAACCCTCTGAGTCTCGGCACCAAAAGCTGCAGAATGGCTCAAAATGGAAACAGGTCCCAAGATCTCAGTTCCCACGGATTCCCAGACTGGTTTGGGTTGGAAAGGACCTTAAGGATTTCTCATTCCAAGCCCTGGTGCACCCAACACCATCATCCACGTGGATCCATAACGACCTCGCTCTGTTTTCCATGTAAACCTTGGAGAAAAGTGGCTTTGACAAAAACAGGAGCATCCTTTTCAGACAGCAACCTAAAAATTGTGAATTAAATGTGAAATAGGGTCAGTACAGAACTGTGACCGTGAAGCTTCTGGAGTTCAACTCCTCCATCCATGATCTCCTTGTGTTTTAGCCAAGGGATCCTTCCTCCTTCCTCGCCTTCTGCCTGGCAGTGCTGGCAAACTCAGCCAAATTCCAAGAGACTTTTTATTCCAGGAGCTTTGTCAGTGTCCATTTAACAGCCAAGAAATGGAAAAATGCAACAGACAGAGGTGGAAAAACGGACAATTATTTTCGTTGTATACATGAAATGCATCTTCTCACTGCAGATAAATCCAAAAGTGCTGCATCTCTTCTGACTGGTTTTTCTTAAGCAATTGCTTTGCATTAGCAAAATCAGATTTAAGAGTGAGTAGAATTCTTTTGGAGTATTCCCTCACTAGGTTTTACCACCTCAAGATCGCAATTCTTTGCTTTAAAACGATTTACACACTGGAAATATTTTCTGCCTGCGACCGGGTACATTTAATTATTGATAAAACCTTCAACTTCCTTAATTGAAAGCCAGCAGGATGGTTTCACTTCATTCCTGGGATGACACCAAACACGCTCACAGTCGTGGCACTGAAGAAGTGAAATAGGTACTGTTGAAAATACTTCCAGATGTGGGGGCAGAGCAGAGGAACCCAAAAAATTCCTCTCCAAAACCATCCCAAAGTGAATGTGGAGCCTTCAAGGAGAACAGGAACCTCTGCACCCAGCCTGAAAAGGCAGCTCCTTTCTGACCTCCACTCCTCAGCTGCATTTAAATAAATCTGTTTACGGCTGTTTGGAGACCTGAAAACCAAAGCCTCAGCCTGCCATTAATATTTTAATTGAAGCCATGAATATTCATGATCGTTTTGCTTCTTTAGAGGACAAGATCCGATAATTAAATAATTCTAATATGTAAATGTGTTCCTGTCATGACACCTTGCCTTCATCTACATTACAAAACTGAGGCAATTTTAGCTCTTTCATTATTTATGTCATTCTGGTTCTCTTGGCTGATTTTTTTCTTCTAGACTAACTCGGGCTCTTGACACAAAAGGCAAATCTCAGTTCCTGGTTCAGTAATTATGGACTATTTCAAAGTCATTTGCCTCCCTTGACTTTGGCATTTTGGGAGGAATTTCATTTATCATTATTTTGATATGATCCAGCTTCTGTTTCCAAGCTAATTCCAACTGTGAACACCTGATATTTTTCGCAAACCCAGGAGAAGGCAGCAACCGCAGAGTCTTTTAGGACTTCAACATTTTTTTAGGTTTCAAAAATGCTTCAACACCAACAAAAATTACCCGGGCCAGGCTGAACAGGGCTTGGAGCAACCTGGGACAGTGGGAGGTGTCCCTGCCATGGCAGGGGTGGAATGGGATGAACTTTAAGGTCCCTTCCAACCCAAACCATTCTGGGATTCCGTGAAAAATGTTTGGTTTCTGTGAGAAACCAAGTGGCAGCTGCTTTCTAAAATAAATCCATTTCTTCCCTTAGCAGCTCTAACCAACAACAGGAAACTCGGGATAATTCCAGCAAGTTCTCCCTGTACCTGCTTTGAAATCCCCCCATTTCCATCCAAACTAAAACCTAAAAGGTGTCAGATGAGGGTAAAAAGCTTGAAAGGGCTGCCAGGGTCATTAATTCCCCCTTCAGCTCCTGCACACAACCTCCCACATCTCCCCTCCACACCCACCTCAAGCTCAAATCAATTTCTTGCCTTCACTTTTCAGACCTCACTTCTCTATTTGTTAGAAACATTTTTTTTTTCCCATTTCCAGATTAAATTTCCTTTTGGCCACTTCACCCCCATCTGTGGCAACTCCAATTTTCAGTCTGGAGCTCTTTGCCAGCCTTTCAAGGTGCCTGACAACTTTTGTAGGCAAGGGAATCAAATTCCAGCAAGAAATTGTCCTTTTTCCCCCAATAGAAACAGTCAGAAACTCCATCCAGCATTCCAGAGAACTTGTACAGGGACAGGAAAACTTTCCAGTCTCTGCTGGGCATCTTGGAGTAATTCTGTAACCAACAAGTTTTCCTCATCCCCCACCATTTCCAATGGATTAGCTCCTAACTGAGCTCAAATCAATTCCCAGCTGCATTCAGGATTATGGAATTCCATCCCCTTTCCTTTGATTCCCAAGATCATGCAGCTTCTGGAGGTTATTTCATCCTCACTGTGGCCATCACTACAAGGACTGACAGCCATTAAAACACCACCCAAAACAAACCTAATGAGAAAGCAGAGTCCTGAAGGACAGCGAAGGACATCAGGTGACAAAATGCCAATTAAATACCGACATCATTGGAGAGCTGTATTTGACACAACTTGCGCTCATTTTGCCTAAGGTGACCTCTTGGAATTGAAGGACAGAGCCAGGGAAGGACAATTCAGCACCTCAGATTGGAATGTGCAGCTCCTGAGGGAAGGAAATTCCCAAAAACACACTGCCACTACAAAAATCTCAACAGCTGAAAAATACATTGTAAAATCAACTAAGTGTGGCGAGAAGAAATCCTGCAGTAAAAGGAAAGAGCTGCTGCTCCATCCCAGCTCCAAACCGGACTCAGAAAAGCAGAAAATCCTTCAAACTCTGCACTGCCCTTGGCTCACCTGGACAGGACCTTCCTGCTTGGAATATTTTCCATCTAAAGCCACTTCACCACCAAGATGTGAGTCTGAGGTGGCTGCCACACAACTGAGGCACCTGCAGGGGACTCTGGACGGTGTCACCGGACTCTGCTGGGGTGACAGCGTGGCAATGTTGATGTCCGGCCAGGTGAACCAGGTTGGCTCATTCGCTCCCGCTCCTCGCCTTTATCTGGTCCCATTTGATGGAAAAGGGGGGAAAAGGGAGTTGGGGAAATAATGAATCTCTCTGATTCCCTTGGAAAATAAAGAGCCATGGGCTGGAACAGAGCAGCCTTTGCTGGAATTCGGTCCCGGACTGACCGTCCCGAAGAGCTGATCAAAGGATCTGGAGCTGGGAAAGGAATCCCAAGGACCTGAGGCACTCAAACCACAGAGGCTTTCCCAGAAGTGCCCTGAGAGTTCTCCAGTCTCCTCCCACACAGAATCATGGAATGTTCTGAGCTGGGAGCAGCCCACAAGGATCATCGAGTCCAGCTCTTGAACCATGCCAAGGTTTAACACGGATCCCATGGAAAGAGGCCAAGATCTGCTGCGCGTTTGTGCTGTCTTTTTAAAATCAGAGAAAATCTTGAGAAGGAAGGGACCCACAAGGATCAAATCCAACTCCTGGCCCCACAGAACCATCCCAAAAATCCCAACCTGTGCCTGAGCATAGTCCAAACATTCCTGGAGCTCTGGCAGCCTTGGGAATGTCACCATTCCCTGTTCCAGTGCCCAGCCAATGTCTTGCCAATGTCTACGATCGTTGCCAGCACACTCTGGTGGTTCTTGGGGAGCTTCACCAGCTCTGCTTTGGTTCTCCAGACCCACCCTGGATCATCTGAAACAGGCATCAGCCTGCCCAGGGTTTCCTCAAAATGAGTATTTTGATACATCCCTGCTTTCCCTGAGGGTGAAGAACATCCTTGATAATCCCAGCTCATCCCCGAGCCTTGGGAAGCGGTGAAAATTGTCCTTGGAGGGACTCGGCAAAGGAGCTCGTGCAAAGCAGGTATGGGATGCCTGTACTCCTCAAATCAGCTGCAACACCAGGAAAACAAAAATATTTTCCATGTCCCAGCTGGGGATATATTTCAGTGTGTTTAGTTCCAGATTTCCTTCAGGTGATGAAATTGTTGCTGATTTAAGTCTCCAGTTCTGGGCTGAGGCACTCGCTCAGGAGCCACTTGGAAATCCAAGTCCTTAATTTCCAAAATACAGTTTGAATGGAAAAATAATTTAAAAAAAAGCAGTGCAGAGAAGCCCCAAAGATCACTTCCACCTGCTCCAGTATTTTCCCACTGACTGAAGAAAATAAATGCAAGGATTGAAAATTCCAAGCCAAAGATGAGGAGGAGCAGCACTGAGGATTTCATCAATGAAATGATGTGAGAAACACAGAAATGGAGCCACAGGAATCATTTAGGTTGGAAAAGACCTTTAAAATCATCAAGTCCAACTATTTATATATAAACACTACAGTAAACAGGGCATCTTGAGAAGCTCACGGATTCTTTACATGAAATTTTAATTCCAAAGCATCATATCCATAAACAGGTAAAAAACACCACACAAATCTTGGACTAAATCAACCAAACGAAAGAAAAAGCTGCCTAATACAAAGTAACCCAAGAAAAACTGAAATAACACCTCTAAAATTGCATTTATAGCCAGAGGTCAGTTCAAAACAGCAGAACCCCTGAAAATTCACGGAGGAAAAGCAGTGAGAGGTGCAGGAGTGCTGTGGGCAGAGCCATGTCCAGCTCTGAACCCACCTGCATCTCCCACTGCCAGATGATGGAAAACTCACCCATCCTGTGGCCTGTTCCCCTCCCAGATCCCAGGCAATCACACAGTCCAGTCATATTGAACTGTTCCTCCAAATACACACACATATATATATATTTATATATATATTTATGCACACATCAGTTCCTTTTTTTCCCTAATTAAATCCAGCACTCAAGGCTGGATAACAAGATGTTGATTAATTTACTGATTTGATTCCAGCACATCCTGGCTGCGTCAATCCCCTCCCTCCAGATCTCCAGAATAACCTTCACTCCTGGAAAAGAGGCCGGGGGTGGCATCATTTCCTTCTCCTCCTCACATATGCAGATAGGACAATTATCCAGCCATCCATCAGAGGAACTCATTTTCAGCCAGTTTGCTGCACACACCATCTGAATACACAAACCTGGCCAAGGTTATGCTTGGCAAAGCAAGGAGAAATCGGAGATATCAGCAAAGATTTGACCATTGTGGTCCACGGTAAAAAAATCCACGGACAGAAATGCGGCACAAAATCATGGAATCAGAGAATATCCTGAGCTGGAAGGATCATTGAGTCCAACTGGTGGTCCTGCACAGGACAACCCGAATTTGGAAATAATCACAGAATGCTTTGGGTTGGAAGGGACCTTAAAGCCCACCCAGTGCCACCCCTGCCATGGCAGGGACAGCTCCCACTGTGCCAGGCTGCTCCAAGCCCTGTCCAACCTGGCCTTGCAAATAAAAATAATAAATCACATTATTTATCAGAACATGAGGGGGCTGAAGGAATCTGTAGGAAGGAAAACATTGTTCTGCTTTTAGAGTTTGCAGCATGGAAAACCTACCTAGAAAACGATGTCAAACACTTTAAATGGGGTAAAAACGAGAATTAAGGAGACAAGACCTTATAATTCTTGTGGTCCTTATGATGTGATTTTACAAATATCGTGAATAAAGATGGGGGAGATAAAGGAGCAGCCTCACACCCTGCAGGTCAGCCAACACACCCTAAACCATGAACGGCCACATAAACCAACTTCCCTCGTTTGCAGCTACTCAGGTGCAATAAAGAGAGGCCATAAATAAATTGGCCACTTCCCCACCACCTCTTTTTGCAGCTCCGGAGCTGTCACAGGACCGTGAAATGATTGAAGACCAACACTTCAGAAAAGAAAAATTTTAAAAAACTGAGAAGTCCTTCCAGCAATAAAAATAAAAATGAGATTTATGACTGACTGAAATGCTATTTTTTTTTCCAAGACAATATCTGCCAGCCCTCACAAGGACTACAGACCCCTAATATTTCCGCTCTGGGCCATATGTGCCATTCTCAGGCAAAAATAAATTTGTTAACAAGTCTGCAACAGCAGTTGGCACTTACTTCTGCCAGTCTGTACTAACATCTTGAGACTTTCTTTAATAGGGAAAAAAAATGGGAAAAGGGAACGTTTGAGAAAAGTACAAACCCAGCAAAACGTGCCTGAAACGTAAGGGGAAAAAATAGTAATTCGAGCAAACATTTTAAATTAATAGACAACAGAAATGCTGGCAAAGTTTGTTGTTCACAAGCTCGGGGATCGTGCAGGGGTCCTGAACATTTTAAACATTCAGTGTGACCATCTGTCACCAGCACAGGCACCGAACAGAACGAGCAATTACCAGAGCCCTTCTCAGACAGAATGTGTCACCCACAGCCAGCCCGGCTGCCAGCAGAGCTCACAGGGATGGAACGGAGCCGGTGAAAGCAGCTCGTCCTGATGGGAATGGGATCGGCTCCACCTCGGGAGGTGAGCAGTGGTTGGGGGAACAGCAGCCCAAAATCCTGTGGGGTTCTGTGGTGCTCAGGGAAGGCTGGTGAGGGTGGTGGCCACAAGGATTCAGGGCAGAGCAGCCATCACAGTGCTGGGAGCAGAACATCCAGAGATTTAGTGCTGAAATTGTCTTGAAGACTTCCAGAATGGGATCCATCAGAATGATTTGGGATGGAAGGGACCTGAAATATCATTCCAGCCCCCTGCCATGGCAGGGACACCTTCCACCATTCCCAGGCTGCTCCAAACTCCATCCAGCCTGGCCTTGGACACTGCCAGGGATCCGGGGGCAGCCACGGCTGCTCTGAACCAAGTTTCTTCAATAATTCATTTAATGACCTGAGAGATGTAACAAAAGCACCCAGAGACAAAGGAAACATCAAGGTGGAGAAGGGAGAAAAGGGAACAGGAGAGTGCAGGGGTGAATGAACTTAAGGAATAAAAAAATAATTATTCATGCTTAAGGAACAACTTCTGCACTGCAAAAAAAGTTACTAATCAAAATCCACGAGGATGAGCTGGAGAGATATTCCTACTTATTCTTGGATCTGAACTGCACAGAAGTTCAAGTGCAAAAACCAGGTGCTGATGAAGAGATTCGGGCATTACCAACACACAGGAGAATTGAAAACTCCACACCTTGGCCACTGGAGGAAAGGAACAGAATTTGACACTGCCTAGTTCAGTGCATTCAGGTACTGAGAATGTTTGCCATGAGGTAAAGACTGCATAATTTGGAATTTTAGAAGACAAATTCAAGTATTTCCATCAATCACAGGAGGCCCTGGGGCCACACAGACCATGGAGCCATAAAAGCAAACACGATCCAAGAGACAGGGGACTATTCCCAGTAAGGTCAGGAGAGGAATCCTATTAATATTTAAGGAACTCTTGAGATGCCAGGAGAGGTATTAGCAGCTCTTACAAGAAAATAAAAAAAAAGAAATTAAAAGATCAGGTGAGCAAACACAAGAGAGGAGCAGAAAATATTTTGAGACTGTTACAAAACATGCAATGTAATGTGACCACGTCAAAATCCAGATGGGATTATCAAAGTAACATCTATAAATGTCAAAGCGCTGAACTTCTGGGCTGTTTTCTCAGTAGAAGATCAAAGAAAAGCCAAGTCTTGATAAAAGTGTTCCTCTACTTGAGTGATTTGTTGTCTCAATGACTGAGTGACTCAAGCAATGCTGTCATGTTGTATTTAGAGATGATTAATGGAAATACAGTCCCTATTCAACCTCATTCCTGCAGAACTTTCCTGCATCCCTCCAAGCCAATATTCCTTGACAACTCTTACACCACATCAGCTCCATCAGCATCAACTATTGACGGGAGCCTGGCAAATGCTACACAAGAAACGATGTTTTATTTAATGAAGTCATTAAAACCCGCAGTATCAATACCTGGGAGTGGAGATGTTGATCAGAACATGAGCCTGCTTTTCCTAATGGCAAAACCCGTGTGATCCTGTGGAGTTCACAGAGGAAATGGCATTTAAGGCAGGAACAGATGGATAGAGAGGAGAAAGGATGAACAAGGGAACTCAACTGCCTGGCTTGATAGGTGGGGTGCTCACAACAACACAGATCCAGCAATTTCCAGTGACTTTTTTTTTTTTTTTTTGTGTGGCACCTGATACATCTCCTCAATTGGCTCCTTTATCACAGAATCGACTTTAAAACAACTTTCAAACTATTTTTTTTTCTCCCCGCAAAGAGAATTGTATTTTCTCACTGCTAATCTGCCTTATGGAACCTGGATTTTAACTGAAAAGTACATCAGTAAATTGGCATCCCCTACTGAGACAGATAAGAGCTTCGAGTCACTGAATAAAGATGCCGAAACTGTGACAGGTATCTCTGAAAGCTCTTTTGAAAATTCCTTTATAAATAGTATTTATTTGGCTAAAATACCTGATCAGTGCAGCACTTCTGTAATCTGACTGTTTGCAAAGTGCTTTAGTTCTTGAGATAAAAGCTGCTACAGAACTCTGAGGATCATCTGGAGGAGCAGTTTCCACGTATGTGTCAAAAGCTTTTGTCCCCAGCCAGGTTTAATTTCATGGCAATTGGGCTCATTTTGAAATCTTTATTTTTTGAGCTTTCCAGCTACACCACGCACATATGAAAAGTGCATTAGGCTGGGAGAAGTCTCCAAAGCAGCGTATAAGAGAAGGAAAAAAAAATTAAAATCAAGCCATTAACTGCATTTGGAGGGACCTGTTGACCATGAGACTGAGATTTGATCAGGATAAAGGCACAGGGACACAAAGAATTCCCTTTCCTTCATGTGCCATCCTCCGCCTGGTCTTTGTCCCCGGGGTATTTACAGCATCCTCGTTGTGCAGAGCTGCTCCCACAGGATTGTTTTCCCCACATTTCCACTCTCAAAGAGTTAACGAGTCTTTCCCAAATGAGATCTCTGCAGGTGTCAACTCCTTGGAAGCAGACAGGTCCAAAGGGCAGACACATCCTTATAATGAGAGCAAGATTAAGAGGGGCAGAGAAAAGGAGCCAGCGTGAGGTGTAAGAAGTGCTTTGATGAATGGTAGAGCCCGGCATTAATGAGATCTGGTAATTTTACATTTCCAGAAAGCCGTGGTCGTTAGGACTGGGAGGATCATTGCTTTATTCGGCTGAACAGAGGGAAGTTTAGGACAAAAGGCGGCTCATCAAGGAATCCTCTCCTCCTTTGAGGGCACAAGGCTGGGATCTGCAACATTCCCCATCCCTGCCCGTGCCAGGTTTCTTTGGTTGCTCTTTCCAAAACCCAGCAGCTCCGGTTGATGCCACCATGGGCAGACCAGGCACACCCTGGCCAACAACAGTGCATGGAAACTCTGCTCTTTGGAAAACAAAACAAAATTGTTGTGACCTCCCATGGCTGGAAAAGTCTCTCTCAGCACATTCCCCATCAGCCAAACTCCGCAGGCTTTTGCTTATTCTGCACAAGCTCATCTCTTTTCCTAAATTGTGAGTCCTCAGCTAATTCAAGGTCTGAGGGGTAAGAGGTCAACGATAGTTTGTTTCTCTCCATACTCTTGGTGCAATTTGATTTTTAGTTCTGTAGCTTAAAGCAGTAAAACCCGCAAAAACCTGCTGCAAACCACAGCAGCACAGAGTGCAGGTGCGGCACACCAAGGGTCAAATCCACAAATCCACATAAATATAAATTTATTGAGAGCAGCCCCGATGAGAAGCACTTGGGGGTGTCACCATGAAGTGGGCAGCAGGGAGGGGGGGATTCTGTCCCTGTGCCCCCAGGTGAGACCCCACCTGCAGAGCTGCCCCAGCCCTGGGGACACAGCACAGGGAGCTGGAGCTGCTCTGGAGCCAGGCTGGGAGAGCTGGGAATGTTCCCTGGAGAAGGGAAGGACACAGGGAGAGCTCGGAGCCCCTGGCAGGGCCTGAAGGGGCTCCAGGAGAGCTGGAGAGGGACTGGGGCCAAGGGCTGGAGGGCCAGGAGCCAGGGAATGGCTTCCCAGTGCCAGAGGGCAGGGAGAGATGGGATCTTGGGAATTGGGAATTGCTGGCTGGGCTGGAATTCCCAGAGCAGCTGGGGCTGCCCCTGGATCCCTGGAGTGTCCTTGGAAGGGTTTTGGAGCAGCCTGGGACAGTGGGAGCTGTCCCTGCCCAATTTTGAGGCATCTTTTGAGTGTCTGCTCCAAGCCCTGTGAAAGCTCTTGCGTTCACATCCTGGAATTCTACTTTATGCCTGTAACTGCCCCCCAAAAAATCGAATTCTTTTCTCCCTCAGCCGTGGCACCACAGAACAAATCAGTCTGACCAATTCCCAGCCCATTTTCCTCCTTCCCTCCCCATTCCAGCAGGCCCTGAGCTGACACTCCGTGTGCCAGAGCTGCTCCCACCACGTGCCACTCACACCAGCGATGCCACAAAACTCAGCACTAAACCACCAGGAATCACCAAAAAAAACCCCAAAAAACACCCTCTCCCAAACCTTGATGCTTTTTCCCTACCCTCTCACCCTTCAAATGGGAGATTTATTGGGAATGATCCACCTTGTGAGGAATTTCAATCATCTCCAACAGATCAGGGTGTTTTGATTGACAGGAAGCCTCCCGAGATGGCTTTGCTCCCTCACCAGCACCATCCCTCCTCATAAATATTTATACACAATTTTCAGTTTTTAACGAATTCCAGATATTCAGACTTCTTTCAGGGGAAGCTTCCTCGTATCTTTAGAAATAATTTTAACTGACTTTTTTCTTGCTTAAGGTGTTGGTTTTGCCCATGGATAACGATCAGCACTGAGGAGCAGTGAACAGGAATCCTCACATCACCAGTGCCCTAACATGGATTTGCTCCTCTCTGCCCATAAAATGCAGCTAAAAACCAAACAGGATTTTACAAAATGATACAATAAAATACAGAAAAAGCAGATACTACTGAAAAATAAGTTATTCCTCTTTTTTTTTGCCTTTCTCAGTGTTTGACCACTCACAAGTTACAATATTTTCTTTGGCAACTGTTCCAACCCAAACCCAAGAAAATCTAATTATTACCAAAGGATTAAAGCAGTCTCTGTTTCTCTGAGGCTGGCTCAGGTCCCATCCCACATTTCACACTTCCCAATGTGGTCCTTTAGGAGTTCAGCCAGATTTCAGAAATCTGCCACATCTGATCACCTGTTCTGGTGTTTCCTTCCATTTCTCTGTGTTCTTATGCCTCCCTTGGGATTTTTTTCCCTCTGACATCTGTTCCCTCCACAACATTAAGCCAAATCACTTCTATGATGATTTGCTAAATATCAACTTCATTCTTATTGATATTTTACTTTCTTTCCCAAAACTCTCCACCTTCTCCTGATGGTGGGAGCGTGCTGGAAAAACTTCTGTATCCATTAAAACATTTACAGCCTCTCTTCTCCAGGCCGCTCTTCTGCTTTGTTTTTATTCCCTCAACTTCATCCCCGGTCTTAAGATGAAGGAGGGAAGGTTTAGGTTGGATATTGGGAAGGAATTCTTCCCTGTGATGGTGGGGAGGGGCTGGGCTGGAATTCCCAGAGCAGCTGGGGCTGCCCCTGGATCCCTGGAATTGTCCAAGGCCAGGCTGGACACTGGGGCTTGGAGCAGCCTGGGACAGTGGGAGCTGTCCCTGCTCATAGCAAAGGGATGGGAGTGGATGGACTTTAACAATCCAAACCCTTTTATAATTCTGTAGTCATTCCTCTGTTCCCGTATTTATTCCAGAGCCTTTCCCTCACCATTAACAGCTTTTGCCACTCTCATTTCCACACAGACCTTTTCTTGCTCCATTTTCCCTTGAGATGTGTGGTCCATAAAAAGGCCAAATATTATTTACATCTCAACTTTATTTCACCTCCCTTTTCTTTAAACTTTGTTTTGTTTCTAACTCAGATAACTAACTTTATCCTTCAAAGATGTAAATATCTGCTGGTCCATCCTGGCCTCTTCGTCAGAAGCTCTGTAGTCATTCCTGATTTACACCAGCTCCAAACGCCCCAAAATTAAGCCTGAGCCGCCTCCAGACAGGAATTCCTTTGGAAATGACAACCAGAGTGACCCAGCCGCTGTGGGGTCACTTCATCCCCACCCCAGTGCACGTGTCCCCAATCCCTAATCCCAACCTTCCAACCGCTTCCTCCACTGAAGCGCCGCCAACTTCCCGCGACTGAGGTTTACCCAAGCCAGCCCTGCGGTTTCCCACAGCTCCAGAAGAAAAAACCCCAGCTGCTCTCCATCCCTCCCACAAACAGCTTAATCCTCCCTGGCACGAGGACAAGGCGGCAGGAAAAGGGGTCATTAGCGGGAATTAGGAAGTGGCTTTTCCCGACAGGAGCAGCGCGGGCCGGGATTTCCGCAGGGCTGACGAGACCCCGAGCAGGATTGAAGGATTTCCCTGCCTCGGGAACCGGACTCGGGACGCAGGCAGCGCCCCAAATGCCGGAATCCTAATTGGAAACATCAATCTCTGGCAGTTAAGGGGATTTTATAAAATAATATATTCTGCTCTGGATGTGATTATATCCCAAGCCCAGACACACAGAAGTTTGTTTTTATTTTGTAACAGCCGATATTTTGGCACAACAATGCCACACACTTTGCCAGATGTTCCATCAAATGTTATTGAGTTTTTAACACGCCTTTATTTAATATTAGATGTAAATACAGATTTGGCTCCCTCTCTGCACAGCTTTTCCAGTGATTCTGTGATTCCCTCCATCCACCCCCTCTATAAATGTTGGTTTTTGTAATTAGTGCTGCTCTTTTCTGAATTTGCTGACTCAGGTTTTGCAAAATTGGGTATGTTCTATGATTTAACAGTGTTAATAGATGTTGAACTACCAAGCTCTTTTTCAATATAAAGTGCATCTTCCCCTTGGAAAGATAAAAAAGGGTCACATTCTAAATCTGCAGAGCCAGTTTTAATGTTCTAAGTTCAACAAATGGTAAGTTTGAAAAATTAGTTATTTAGTAGGAAGGAAAAACAATCGGTTGCTCTGGGGAGAAAATAATAATCACAGGATTGACTGAATCCCAGAATGGTTTGGGTGGGAAGGGACCTTAAAATCACCCAGTGCCCCCCCAGCCATGGCAGGGACAGCTCCCACTGTCCCAGGCTGCTCCAAAACCCTTCCAAGGACACTCCAGGGATCCAGGGGCAGCCCCAGCTGCTCTGGGAATTCCAGCCCAGCCCCTCCCCACCCTCCCAGCCAGCAATTCCCAATTCCCAAGATCCCATCTCTCCCTGCCGTCTGGCTCTGGGAAGCCATTCCCTGGCTCCTGGCCCTCCAAGCTTTGTCCCCTGTCCCTCTCCAGCTCTCACTAATAACAATAATAAAATTATATTTAAGGTCCCAGCTGCACTTTTGTAGCCTCTTGGTGCCACCTAATTCTGTTCCCTTTGCCAATGACAACTCTGATGCCCTAAGGAAACACCCAAACTCCTCTGCATTAATTCCAAGAGACTCTGAGGAGAGGAGGAGCACCAAAACTCCATTTTTGTGTTCACAGCTCAGCTGGACAGAAGAAAAAGCGGCTGAAGAGTTTTTGTCCTTCCTATTCTTCCCACTCCGAGCTCAACTCCACCCCATGAACCATCCAGCACTGCCTGCTCACTTGTGAAACAACAAAAACAGCCCCGAAAAGAGTCTAAAAATGGGGAAAATCTCAAACTGGAACTAAAGCGAACAAATCCAACAAACCAAGCTCCCCAAAATCTTTCACTCGCAGCCTCCTTGTCCTGGATGGGCGCAGCTGAACCCTTCGATGCCCCAGCAGCAAGAGATGCTCCTCCAGCCAAGCCCTCTTCTCTTCAGGGCTCTTTGGAGGAGCTGTGTTTGTGTTAGTATTTACTTTTTAATATGGAAAAAAAAAAAAAATCACCAGGAGAGCACAGGGAGAAGGAAATGAGAGACTGAGTAAAAGGAAAACCAAAATCCCCCCCCCAAGCTCCAAGCAGAGGCAGCTGCAGGGCAATTCAACTCAACAGTTTACAGATGTTCCCAGAGAACACTCGCTCACAATGGCACCAAAATGATCTCCTTTCTTAAAAACTTCCTACACAAAGCTTACTTTTCTCGAAGGGCTCTCAAAATAAAGTTTACAGCCCTTTTAATTCCTATTTATGCCATCAAAATGCTCCCTGCAAAAGAGGAGGCCAAACTTCACGTTTAACCCCTCCCCCTCTCTGGCTCCTCTTCCACAGTTTCAGGTCAGAGTTTTGGGAATTTCAACTGAAATTAAAGAAGTTTTTTTCTTTCTCATCAGCCTCAACCATCCTCTCTTCCAGCAGAACCACACACCTGCCTAATGATTTCTTCTGTTATTAAATTTAATTAGGAAGGTATTTGGTGAGGCCACAGGGGACCAGGGAGCAAAATAAAAAGAACAAAAATTGAAAAGAAGGATGAGTCAATGAATTAGAGTCATACTTTACTCTGTAAAGAGTTGTAACAATTAATGGCATGCTAAGCTTTTATTTTCATCCTGGAGTCCTTTAACACTTGGTGCCACATCTGAACTACTTGGTGCAAACACAGCTCTTCCTTTCCAAGATTTTTCCTGACTCAGGATTGTTTCAGTTCAACTCAGAATCTGACTTTAATTCTTTTTTTTCTCTCTCTTAAGTCCTTTACAGAAATGCTGCCAAGTGTAACCAATAAAGTTTTCCTTCACATAAAAAGGAGCCAAATAAACATTAAATAAATATTAAATAACTATTAAATAACTATTAAATAAATATGAAATAAATATTAAATAAACATTAAATAAATATTAAATAAATATTAAATAAATGTTAAATAAATATTCCTTTGGAGTGTTAATGGAGGGTGGAGCCAGGTGAGAATCGGGCTCTGCTCCCAGTAAATAAGGGACAGGATGAGGGGAAGAACACCAGGAAGTTGTGCAGCCTCATTAAATCTCCCAAAATCAAGATATCTGAGGCAAAGTTACCAAGAAGCAGGAGTGAATTTTGATATGTCACTATAGTAAATGGAATTTTGGAGGAATTGTGGATCTGGGAGAAGGAAGTGTGCATGAGGGACTCAATCCCAACCTGAGAAAAATCAGCTCTCGCTGTTTCCGGACAGGATGAACACTTGTACCTCTTGTTTTCAGTTTGAGCACATTGGAGGATGCTGAACACAAAAATCAAACCCAAAATCTAGAATAAAACCGCCTGGGAATAACTAAATCCTATTTGCTCTTCCAGCTCCCAAAAAAACCTTTAAGTTTGGACACTTGGAGGAAGAGATGCACTGCCCCTGTCCCCTCAGTACCCAAAAATCTGCACATATTCCTGCAGAATTTGCCCAGCAGACATCACCAAACCGGGCTGCTTTAAGCTCTGTCTCTCATCCCTGGCCAACCACAGTGGCCAAATTTCACCTGGTTTTCCCTGGTTTTTCTCCTCTTGCAGCTGCTCACGTTCACAATTCCCTTCCCCTGGAATTCCCAGGTCTTTGCCCCTCCTGTTCCTTTCAGATTGGGCTGATAGCGATCCCATTAGTGGGGAGGGACGGACAGAAAAAACCTAAAGGACTCATTTCCTTTAGGATGGGACTCATTTCCTAGGAAATCAAGCTAAAACCGCAATAGAGCTGCTATCAAGCGAATTTTAAATCTTCATTCATCTCGTGGTAAGATAACATTCATTCCACTCACTTCTGAGGAGACAGGGTTATTTCTGCCCCAAATCAAGAGGATATTGAAGAAATTATCGCTGATATATACCTGGAAGCACAGCCAGGATCAAGATATCAATTTCTACCTCCTATCAGACATCTTTCATGGAACAGAAAATGATTTCTTCAACACCACTTGGAGAGGGACGAGCAGTTCAGGAAGAGCACAAGTAAATGATGGATTTATAAAACAATTGCATTCAAGAATATAAATAACAAAGGAAAAAAAATTGTATCCCCTTAAATCCCACACTAAAGGATCATTCCTCTGCTTCCCTGCATGAGAGATTCAAGTCTCAGCACTTCAAACCTTCCTGGATATCCACACTCTGCAGAGACAAGGATTATTTGGATAATGGAGTCAAGGAGGAAAAGAAACAAATCCCACAAGCACCAATCTGCACTGCTGGGAGAATGGTTTTCCTTTAAACACTCCTCAGTTCCACAGAATACTGAAGATTTGCAAGATGTAGCATCAATATGAAACCCTGACAGCTGAAAAAGACCTGCGAGACCATCAAGTCCAACCAGTGACCAAGCCCCACCTTTGTCCCCAAGTGCCACCTCCAGGAATTCCTTGGGCACCTCCAGGGATGGGGACTCCAAACCTCCCTGGGCAGCCCCTGGCAAGGCCTGACCCCCATTCCATGAAGGAATTTTCCCAATATCCAAACCAAACATTCCCTGGCCCAGCCTGAGGCCGTTCCCTCTCCTCCTGTCCCCGTTCCCTGGGATCAGATCCCAAATCCCCCCGGCTGTCCCCTCCTGTCAGGAGCTCTGCAGAGCCACAAGGTCCCCCCTGATCCCCTTTGCTCCAGGCTCAGCCCTTTCCCAGCTCCCTCAGGAGTTTTCCAGCCCCTTCCCAGCTCCAGATCCTTCCCAGCCCCTCCATGTCCTTCCTGAACTGAGGGTCCCAGAGCTGGACCCAGCCCTCGAGGGGGTCCCTCACCCCTGCCCAGCACAGGGGACAGTCACTCCC
>VZTX01009978.1:35609-53742 GCA_013400915.1 Pardalotus punctatus
AGAAGACCCCCGAAGACCACCAGGACACACAGCGCATGCGTGGCACACGTGCTAATGATATTAATGATTTCCCAGAAATGATTTGTAGAACCACTCCTATCTTGAGGAATGTGATGAATATGCATGAATGTTACCCATAATATTGTGAGTTGGCAGTGCCGATGTGTGTGTGTGTTTGGAGGAGCGATCCCCGAATAAAGCAAATCCCCACTGCTTTGACTTTGTCTCTGAAGTGTCTCTGGGCCTGCTTGGGGCGAATCAGTTGTGATCCCATGGATCCATCCCATCCTGATCCCTCTGCAGAGCCCTCCTGCCCCCGGCACACCCGCACTCCCACCCAGCCTGGGGTCACCTGCAGAGTTCTGCTGACCTGAAGATGGAATCCCACAAAGGGGACACCTCAGAGGGGCTCTGCACAAACCTGAAGAAGTTTCTGTGCCTCACCAAACTCGTGAACTTGGGAGTGACCCAGCAGGCTGGGGAGAGGTTCTGCTCGTTCTGCAACATCAGGGATTTGGGAGGAGCTTTTTTCCCAACAGGTTTTGGGTGAATCCCTCTGCTCCCAGCAGCTCTCCAAGGGTGCACCCATGTGGGGTCCAAAAACATCCCCTGGGCTGCACAAAGTCTGAAGAAGTTGAATTGAAAACAGAATAATCTCTTCAGGTATCAAATAAACACCCATAGCAAGAGTCTCTCTCCACTTCTCTAACACAAATCTCTACTAAATTCAATGTCTAAATGAATTCCTCAGACATGGCAGATACTACATCCCATTAGGACTAATGTGGGAAAAAATCAGTAGAGACTTGAGCAGATTTTTTTATTCCTGCAAGCTGTTTAAATTACTTGCTATAAATATGAAGTTGTGGTTTTTGGTTTTTTGGGGTTTTTTTTAGGGAGGAGAAATAAAGATATCTAATTTATTTCCCTGCCAGCTCTCGCAGGCCTTGATCCCACCAACAATTAGGCATATGGACATGTGATTAGTCAAAATCACTACCATACATTTAGAGTATGGAAGTATTTACATTTTTACTGTAAGTGGACATATGGCAACATTAAAAGATGAAGATCTGTCAATATTTTAAATACAAGCTTGTCTCTGAGAAAAGGAGGGAGAAAAAAACCTTGATTACCACAGGCAGAATAATGAAAATTAAAGATGTTTTTAGCCCTTTTGGGTCCCAGTGCCATTTTATCCAGCTTTTATCATATTCCTCTTTAAGGGCACTTTAAAACTCCAAATCAACATCATGAGGATTTTCTGATGATGCTCAAATTCAATGTGATACCTCCAGATGAACACTGAGTGTGTTTTCCCACGATATATCATTTTCTTCCCTTTTTTCTGCTTTTCAACTTCAACACCCAACCAGAACAGTCGCTGCCTGTGGAACAACTATTATTTTAGAGCTGATAAAAATGCACGAGGTGTAGGAAAGCTCTGAGTACAACTGCACAGAGAGCAGAGATCAGACCCACAGACATCTCCTTCCAAGGAAAACACTGTTACAGCAACTGCAAAATACATCAAATATAATCTACAACACCTCCTCTTCCTGGGCACAGGAGGAGAAAGCTCCTTTGGATGTCACAAGAATTAGCTCCAGACACACATGGAAATTCCATTTAGGATAAGAATCAGTGACAGGAAACAGCCAGGAGGGACTATTTGTACTGAAATACAAGCCATTAACTTGAGCCAAGCTAACAGCAAACGACTGCTCAGGCAAGTGGCGGCTGCAGATAATTAGTTTAGAACCTATTGGAACATGAATATTTTATGGTGCAGCACAAAACTCGTTATGGAGAGGAATTAGAGAGCCAGGACGTCTGGAAGCACGGCAGAGGTGATCTGTCAGGTCCCTGGGAAGAGCTTTTCCTGGAGAAAACAAGTTCAGGGAGAGTGGCTTTCATTAAAGCCACACCAATGCATTAGGAACAGATCTGGTGGCACACCAGGAGTGCAGGGACCTGCCTGCATTTCATGGCTTCGCTCTGAGCTGCTGGAATTTAGGGAATCACCACAGCCAGAGCCTTCCTCAGGGACATGGGGCTTGTTTGCATCACATTCACTCCGAATTCTTCCTGGGAAATGGAACGGTTTGCTGCCCTGCTGCGGTTCCATGGCCCAGGGTGTCAAAGCTGGATGCTGCATTAAAACCTCCCCTCTCCATTCCTAACTGCCCCTCCTCTGCCTAAGAAAGGGGATACAATTCAGAGATTGCATTTCTGAATTCACAGAATTCTTAGTTCTAATTCACAGAAGTCAGAGATTCCCACAATTCAGAGAATCCCAGAATGGTTTGGGTTGGAAGGGACCTTAAAGCTCATCCAGTGCCAGTGTATATTTGATACAGTGGGTGGAAAGAGAACCAAAAAAAGTTAATTTTATGGGACTTCTCTTTTTTCCCCCAACAGCCAGAAAATGAAATTGAGATGCCCAAGACCTGGAGGACATTGAGCTGTAAAAAACCTCTTGATTAGATAAAAATTTCCCATATGTAACTGAAACTGTTCTGACTGGAACTGAGCAGGAAAGCTTTTAAATAAAATAGGAGGTAACAAAGTAAATGCACACATCTGAATTTTCCCATTCCACACGGAGTTACTGGGGAAGAAAAGCCCTCAGCAAAATCCTTGTGCAGACAAAGTGAATCTCTTCTGATTTGTCTACAAGTCATTACCTGTTACACGCAGCTCCTTAAATCCATCATTTCCAGCCTGAACACCATCCAAGATACATGAAAAGTGTCTCTGATGCACACACTGGCATGATTTAAATCCAGCCTCAAAAACTCCTGGAAACACCAGAACTTCAGATCTCTGGTGCTGCTTCTCTTCGATTGTAAAATATTGCTCACCTCTCACTGCAATCCTGACACCAGAACAAAGCCTAAGAAATATAACAGTGCCCAAATGACAGATTATTGCAAAATCACACATGATGTTACTTTCAAACCCCCCAAACTGTTAAAAGTTATATTTTTTTTAAAATCCCTACTAATACAGGATCCAACCTTTCACAGAATCACAGAGTCATTACAACACCCAAAGCAGTGACAGAGCTGCTTGAAAAAGAGCAAAGAAATGTAAATTTATGTATTATATTTATGTTGTAAAAAAAACCCACCTTAACAGAATAAATCTATGGCAAACCATTCATAGGATGGATCTCTCCTGCCTTTTTTATAATTCAAACCTGCTGCTATTAACTATTAATTGTTTCATCATTATTTCTGGGAGACGAAGAGAGGTTTAAACCACTCAGCAAGCAATACTTTTAATGATAACCAACTTGTTTTCTCCCCAAAGCTGTATCAAAACAAATCATTTTGTATTTCTGGAGACAAGAACACGTAGAGCCCCTCTCACCCCAGTAATGAGGTGTTGGAAACACTCGTTCCTGGATTACCGAACCGCTCATTAAATCCATTTGTTTATTTTTTTCGCTTGTTCCAGTGATTGCTGTAACAACAGCAAGCCCCATAAAACTGGAGCAGCTCCTGATTTCACTGCTGCACTCACTTTTCTTCATCTCCTGGGTGAAACCCAGCCTGACTCCAGGTGGCAGAGCCCAGCCAGTCTCCAGCTGGAGATCCAGATGTTGTGGCAGCGCAGTGGGAATGGCAGAACGCTGCGGTGGGACCGCGGAACGAGCCCGGGATGCTGCAGGGCCTCTCCCTCCACCTGACCTCGAGGACGTGGATTTTCCTCTCGTGCTGTAGAACGCACTCAGAGCTGTGTGGGAGGTGCTGAGAGCAAGGAGGTGATGTTTAATCCTTCCCCAGCTCTCCGGAGCTGGGCACGGCGGGACGGAGCCGAAGCGAGGCGTGTCTGACCGTGCTGCCAGCAGCGAGCACTTACACAGCCCCTACTACACAGATACTACTGCCCAGAGCTGGGGCTTGCTGCTGGGAACAGCCACCACGAAGCCACCAGCATGCCCAGAACAGCTCCAAGCTCGGCTCTTACGCAGCAGCTCCCAGGATATGACCACGTGGAGGAGCTGGGACGGTGCCCCCATAAAAATCCGTGTCCAGCCGCACTACAACACATTGAAACTCCAAATAGGAACTCAGATCACTCAGCCTTAATGCATCAATGGTTTTGATGCATCTGACTTTAATCTCAAACAGGCATTTAACAGGAACCCTTCCCACAGCTAAAAAACTTCCAGACAAAGCTGGGCCTCAGATGCCGCCGCTTTCATCGGCCGCACGAGGCGGGATAAGAAAGCACGGAATGGAGCACAAGATTTATCCCTCTAATAACCTCAATCTGATCTCCGCGTTCTTTCAGGCCGCCGAACGCAGAGATAACTGAAACGTGCTCCTCCAGAAAAATAAACTGGAGGGAAAGATAACAGAGCAGCTCTTTTAAAGACTTCAACCCAGTGGATCAATATCCTGTTGCTTAAGAAACAGAATGTAAAAAAGACAGGGCTTTAATTTCCATTTCAAGACCAGGGTTCAGCGTCACCCACCATTCAGCAGCGGCTAAAGTGCTTTTTAATTTTGTCCTCGTGCCCGAGCATTCAGGGAACAACAACCAAAAGGACAAAGCCAAAGTTCAAAGATTGAAGACACAAAGCCGAGCTGAGGCTCTTGTGCAGATGGGCCACCAAGCTGTAACCTCATTTAATTTGTTGCAAGGAGATGTATTCAGAAATTCCTGTTAATGGCAAAGAAAGAAAAGTGGGACAGGCACTCGGAAATGAAGATGCTGGAATGGGAGAATTTAGGGAAATGGGTTTCACACAGAAGGGTAATGAGTGTTTGGTGGGAATCACAGGGACAGGTCGAGGCACCATGAGAGTTTTGTAAGAAATCCATTTCTGCACATCCTGAAAGGATTAGAGAGACTGGGGGGAAGAAATAAGAAACAAAGAAATGCCCATTGTTCAGGTCACTTGAGCTTTAAGAAATTCTCACTGGCCCCGAAATGAATAGTTGGGATCATCCTATATTCTCATCCAACCACAGACTGAGTTTACATTCAGCTTCTCCCTAAAAACCTTATTTGGGACAGCAGAATGGGAATGAGGAAGAAAAGCACATGCAGGTGCTGACTCCCCCTCCCAGTGCCTATAAAACAGCTCTGGAGTACTCATGGAGTGTAACTCGATTCTTTCAAGGCAGCAATAGCAAAAATAGGTCACAATCCTCCAGAATCCATCGGGAAAGGTTTCAAAGGGAACGGAAGGAATGGAGGGCTGAGCCAGGGGAGTCCATCCTTGTGCACTCACTCGCTGCTGGTGGGATCAGGTGGATGCAGACGTTCCCCCAGCAGTGGAGGTGGCACTGCAAGGTGAACTGGACTCTCCTCCTCCTCCTTCTTCCCAAAGTGGGCTCCATGCTAATCCTTAGCTGGGAAACTGGGATTCTGGAAGAGTGACACAATCAGAAGAAGAGGGGGGAGCACTGCAAGGTGCAATGAAGCTCAGTGCTCGTTTTCTTCAGGGAAAAGGAAGACAGAGCAGGCAGGAACCTTCCCAGAGGAGATCCTGGCTGGGAGGGTGGGCAGGCCCTGGCCCAGGTGCCCAGAGCAGCTGGGGCTGCCCCTGGCTCCCTGGAAGTGCCCAAGGCCAGGCTGGACAGGGTTTGGAGCAGCCTGGGATGGTGGAAAGCACTGGATGATCCTCAAGGTCCCTTCCCACCCAAACCATTCCATGACATCCAAGAAAAGCAAAGCAGTCAGGTTATAACCTGCAGCCTTTGGTAAGGAATGAGGCAAATCCCTCTCTGTTCCTTTTATGACGCTGGAAAATCAACATTAAGATATTTTAGACAAGGCTTACACTGACTAATTGGGAATATTTCTATAGCACTTCCAAGCCTTATATGAGGATGGTATTTAAGAACCAAGTCTTTTGTTAACTTTTAGTATTGTTCACTTATAAAGCTGGAAATGGTCTCAGGAAAACAGGGATAGTTTCCATAATATATGGAAACCTGGAGACTAAGTGAGTTTAGGAGGAGATGAGAAAAACAGAGCAT
Organism: Pardalotus punctatus; assembly: GCA_013400915.1. Taxonomy (NCBI): domain Eukaryota; kingdom Metazoa; phylum Chordata; class Aves; order Passeriformes; family Pardalotidae; genus Pardalotus; species Pardalotus punctatus. Next base: position 41,609 of record VZTX01009978.1, read on the forward strand.
AACCAGGAGGATGAAAATACATAACTAAATCTAGCCTGAGTGAAGGAGATTGTACTATTTGCAGAAAGCCTTGGGAACTTTCAGTAATAAACACAAAATCAACTCAGCAATTAAAAGAAGTGTTTATAAAAATAAAGCTGTTCTTAAACTTACAATGTTCCTTCAGCAGTTTCCTTGGGGAGCAGAGATGTAATTGTGTATAAACTGAAATTACTCTTGTTTGTAAATTGTGTCATTGCTTTCCATTTCCCCTGTGTGGCTGTTCCAGGAAAATCTCAGCACCAATTCATTGATAAATGATCCCAAAAATTGGGTGTTTTTTCCACCACAGGTGGATATCATTAGAAAAAGGCAACATTATTTGGGTTTTAATCTGTCAGCAGGATGCAGCTCACCAAAATTAATAAGTGTATCACAATGCCACTCACAAATGAGATTGAAATCAGTCAGAAAGGATCCTGAGTTCAATCAAAGCCCTACAAAACCAGGTACCAACCTAGAAATAATCCTATGATTTATCCTACAGCTCTAACACCTTACAACATGAAAGACAGAAAACACTGAGAAAGGCAAACACTTTACACCTGCCCACAGCTACACTGATTTTTCTGCCTTCCAGAGTCCACTGCAGCCTTAAACTGCTGCTCAAGCAGTCCAAAATCCGGAATTTGAGCTGATTTTAGAGCCAGACATGAACTTCACGACCTGCCTCTGATCTGCCGAGCTCCAGGATGACATTTCCCCCTCAGATGCTGCTGTGGCCACACGGATGATTCTCCTGATTTTTTAAAATCCATTTGGGTTTGCAAGCAGCTTCTGTGATCACCATCACTGTGGCTCTGGAGTCCAAAGGCTTTCCATGGCTCCAGAATTTTCAGGGGACAAAACAGGCTCTGCCACCCAGCAGCTCTCCTTCCAACATCCCTTTTCTCACCCTCTTCCAGCTGCCCAGGGCTGCTGAAGCTGAGCTTGGATTCCTCTGCTGCTTCAGAGGGAAGGATGTGGAGGCAGGAGGTGCTGAACTCTGAGAAATCCCATCCCAGGTAGCACAATATTTGAATTTATCCCACATCCCATCCCAGGTAGCACAATATTTGAATTTATCCCACAAACAGACCCCAAAAATGAAAAGTACAGGAGGAAACAAGGGGCTGAGCTTGTTCCCAAGAAGGGATTCTTTGACAAACGACTGTGTCAGGACTGGAAGCAACACCAGGGTAAAGAAGCCACCAGGGCTTTTGGTTCAAGGATTCCAATGAAATCCAGGACTCACTCATGGAGACTGCACATCGGAATTTGCTCTTTCCAAAACATGTGGTTGTTTTCAAGATGGAACCTGCATTTTCTTTATTTGATTTGCTTTCTGCTTGTCTTCTGAGGGTATAGCTTGGCCATCAGCCCCTGGGTGGGGGGGTCCTTTGGGAAAACAAGAGTGCCCTGGAAGGATCCCAGTGCCAGAAGCAAAATATTAACCTTTAACCAGGCCTGGTGACAGCTAAAGAGGATGGAGGCACCTTTGAGCTGCCATCCAAACCAGTTAAAGGTTAACTGTAACTCCCTCTGACAGAGCACATCTCACACTGACAAACACCCCAAGACAGGCTTTTTTTCCCCCTTAATGAGGCTGGCAGTAATTAAGTCTCATGCCAGTGAAGTCTGTGGCAGTACTGACTCCATTATGCACTAAAAGTTGGGCACAAACTCTTGAGAAAGCACACAGGAATTGGGGCAGGAACTGGGAAAAGATGTCTTGGAAATTCAGCAACTCAAGTGGCTTCAGGCAGAAAGAGCCTGGGCTGGAGTGCAGGAAATAAAACAAAACCCCCTTTGCTCAGTTCTTACTCCATGACTTCAAATGCCCACACATCCATGGATATTTGTATGGAATTCTATCATAAATATACTGTGCTAAGTGGGGGGGGAACTTTACACAGGAATTTAATTTGGTGTCTGAGCAGCTTCATTCTGTCACCTCTCCCGTTATGCTACTGGGCACCACGGCTGATTAACTTGCAATTTCAGCTAATTACTAATGAATTACCAAAATGCTCCTTGCACTGGACTCCACTTTTGTGCCAAGTGGTGAAAAGCAAATTATTCTTTAAAGGACACAGGATGGGCCCACAGGCAGGCAAGAGCCTCCTGTGAATTCAACAGAGCCCAGAACGATCTGAGGTGTAACAGCGGCCACAAGATTTCTGGTGATATTTGTATTTCTCATGGAATCGTGGAATGGTTTAGGTTGGAAGGGTCCTTAAAGACCATCTAGTTCCAACCTGAGCATCACTTGTGCTTCCAAAATCACATCCCACCATCACTCCTGCTTCCAAAATCACATCCCACCATCACTCCTGTCCAAACTGCCATTCTGCTGAAATGGGAGAGTTTTTGTCTGTCCCCAGACAAAACAAAAAGACAAACAGAGCCCACAGAACTACCAAAGGTCAGGCTGGACTGGAAATGCCAAGGCTTTACCGTGCACCTTCAGAGCCGAGTGTGGATCACCCTGAAGGAATTCAGGCACAGCCCACAGTTTGCACCTGCAACCAACCCAAACCTGTGGGAGTGGGGCAAGGCACAGATACAGGGAGGGAGCCCAGGAAAAAGGGGAGAAATCAAGGCAATAATCAACCAAAACCCAGGTTAATGACAAAATGAAGATTTATCCCAGGGATTAACAGGCCACACAGTCCCCTGCACTAAAAACAGAGTTTTGTTCATCCTCCCTCCTTAACGATTCCCCACCCTCCCAATCTTCCCAGCCTTAAACACCAGTGCTTTACCACTGTCTCATTACCACCGAGGGCTTGAGCTGTGAATTCCAGCAACAACTCAGCCAAAAAACCCAGCTTTCTGCTCCAGATGTGTGTGAACAAAAGCAGGGAGCACGTGCAGGTGTTAATGGGACTCCTGAGCACAAGGATAAACCCAGCAGAACAGGGAGCCCTTGATTAAGGCCTGAATGAAACCATCAGGGCCCATCAAACACCCTGCTGATGAGCAGCTATTTGGCCACACACAGAGCTGTGATTTCCATCCACTTTAATAATCAGGGAGTTGGGATTTACTGTTAATGTGACATTGATGAAGAGAAATGACGCTAATGTGACATTGATGAACCGGAATGACAGTTCAGGCTTGATTAAAATTAGCCACAGCTCTTCAGCACAGGACCAAGCAGAAGGGCTTGACACAGAGCTCAGATGCTTCCAGAGCAGAGGGAGAGGGTGAAACAAAGGGCAAGGTGAGGGGAAAGGAGCAGAGGGATTATAAAGGAAGCCAGCAAATGTTGTTCTCTGATTAAATCCAGAATCCTGCATCTCAAAGCTTCCCCCACTGCTCAGCTCCCTGAATTCACAGACAGAAGTCAGAATTGAGTGGAGGGCAGGTGCCCACCTACCTTCTCCTCACATTTACAGCTCCTGGGGACATCAGTGGGCACCAACACTTTGCTCCAGCAGAGTGACAGAATCCCAGGGTGCTCTGGGTTGGAAGGGACCTTAAGGATCACCTTGTTCCACACGTTCCACTACAGCAAAGCTCCCCAAGCCAAGGCTGAAAGTGCAAGCCATGGAGACTCCTGAGGTGCTCCAAAGGAAGGCAGCACTGGATGTGGAATCAGCACAGAGCAGTTCTGCTTGAGAATCAGGAAAATGAACCTACAACCTTAAATAGCCGAGCCCAGCCCTTCAAAATCAGAGCTGTAACAGCAAACCCTGTTTCTATAGGGAAACACACACTGGCTCAGCAAAACTGTCTGAAAGATATTCGGAGGAATGCTAAGAAAAAATTAAAGGAAAAATATCAAGAGACAACTGCTCAGGTCTGGATTCTGTTCACCAGAGCATTTCCATAAGGTTTAAACTTACAATAGCCCCTCAAGAGCCTTCACCATAAAGTTCATCTCTTAAACACCAACTCTCTCTACAGGGAAGTTCCTGAATGCTGGAAACGTTCACAGGATAAGAGCCTTGTTAAAATCCCTCTACACCAGCTCAGAACACTCAGCACTTACACAGGAGTCAACAGCAATCGCCCAGATTTTCCTTCCAGCTGTGAATGAGTTGAAATGGCCCCAACCTTCTGTAGTTACTTTACTTGTTCCTTTTATAAACAAAATATTCTTTCATTCATTATATGATTTCCTAGATTATCCATTATTAAAATTCCCCCTCTCCAAAACGAATTTACATCTGAATTATCTCATTACTTCTGAACAAGCCAATTATTGCCTCTAGTGAACAAAATAATTAGACTTGTGCTCCCTGCATTCGAGATCTTCTCCAGCAGTCTCGGAACACAGGAGTACACAACGCAAAGATACACACAGAACAAATCAATGGAGCAGCTTTTTCTTCCTCCTGATCATTGTTTACCACCTGAATAGGTTCATTTTTTTAAATATATACACTCAGGTATTGAGTGCATGATATAAACCTGAAATTTAAACTCCAGACATCAGTCAAGTCTGAAAGGGCAAAGAACTTCACTTGGTTTGTTTTTTCACCACTGGGGTCAGAAGCCTTCCCTCCTCTTTGACATCTGTGTTACCAAAAAAATCATAAAACACTGCACAAAAAAGGGAAACGTTTCCTAGAAGTTGGTGATGGGATTCATGGGATCATGGAATGGTTTGGGTTGGAAGGGACCTTCAAGACTTATCTCATTCCACCCCTGCCATGGCAGGGACAGCTCCCACTGTCCCAGGCTGCTCCAAAACCCTTCCAAGGACACTCCAGGGATCCAGGGGCAGCCCCAGCTGCTCTGGGAATTCCAGCCCAGCCCCTCCCCACCCTCCCAGCCAGCAATTCCCAATTCCCAAGATCCCATCTCTCCCTGCCCTCTGGCACTGGGAAGCCATTCCCTGGCTCCTGGCCCTCCAAGCTATCCCTCTCCACCTCTCTTGAAGCCTCTTGTCTTAAAAAATTTAAAGAGGTGAACACTCTAAAATGAGTTACCTCCATTTAGTTTCAACCAATCCTTTTCCACCAGTAAAGAATGAATATGAGTCGACAGAAGTGAAAAAATAACAGTTTGCCAACACGTGAAACAGGCGAAAATATAACAGCAAATAATCCTTAGACAGAAATTCACTGTATCTCACCAACCCCACGGGAACAAAGAGAGCCCCAAATGCAGGAAGTTCCTTTCCCAAGATGGCGCCCGCGCTGAGGGGGACACAAACCGGAAATGACGTCAGGGCCCCGCCCCAAGATGGCGGCGTTGCCCGGCAACCGCGGGGCCTGGAGGACAGCGGGGAAGGGAGTCAGCTCTCGCCCTCAGGGTGGCGCTCCCCAGCCGAGCAGGCCTGGGAGATAAAGGGAAGAAAGAGGGCGGCAAAAAGAACCCTCACGGGAAGGTTGGGGCCGACAGAGAAGCTCCAGGGGCAGATAAATGTTACCAGCGAGTGTGGGGTCAGCGCCGCCGCTTCCTCAGGTTACCAGCACGAGATACATCCCAAAGGGGCAGGAACACAAGGGGTAGAGATAAACACGGCAGGGGTTGCCCTCAAACATATCCACTGCTGATGTAAATCCTGGGAGGGAGCTATAAACACCTCCTGTCTGAAGGAGGGTTCTGTTTTTAGAAATTGAACCGATTTTCACACCTCGCTGTCCTGCACGTGGCCCTGGAGGAGGAAGGTGAGAGATGCTGGAGCAGCCTGGCTCACAATTCCATTAAGGACTCTCTGCCAGCTGTCAGGATGAATCCTCAGCCTTACCCTCGAGAATTTCTGAAGCAAAAAGATTCATTTTTATCTTCTGTATATAAGTTAACAAGCAGAGAAAATCAGATCCCTCACATCTGCTTCTGGGGCTTCTTGGATACTTCAGCGATTCCCTGCGTGAGCTTGAGCAGGAATTTCTCCTGCCACTGAGCATTAACAGCACAGCAGACAACATATTGAGGGTAATAAAAACAATGCAACCCTCATTTATCAGCTTGAGGAGAAGCTGTCGAGGCGACCGGCTGAGAACGAGCCACCAGGAAAGTCTGAGAAACACGAGATGAAGAGGTTTGGGGTTTTGCCCTTCGGGTGGAAACGATGCTCAGCTTCACCAAGTGTAGAGAATTGAGGGAAAGCTTTGCCTCCCTTTCCTTCTTCCCTCTGTGCCGGTGTTTGACAGGACTTCATGGTCTGATTTTGCTGCCAAGTGAGGTTTGAACTTCTCTCCTTGCCTTGTGCCCTGCCCTATGTAATCCTAATACACAGCCTAGTGCATTGTGTTTCCCTATATATATATATATATTTAATGTATTATGTTCCTCAATATGTATTTTTTAATTAATGGGCTGTTTCAAACAGAAGATGAAAAGCAAAAATCTCCTTTTCTTTTTGGAGGGGTGATCCAATACCACTGACAGTACCAGATGGCTTCCTCCTTAGAAAGCCAGACAAAGCAAATGCATCCATAAATGTCCAGAATGTCAGAAGCAGGCATCAAATAGAAAAGGTCCAAGTAAATACACACAGCTCTCGCTTCCCACAAACCAGGAACATTTGCTAGTCCTGTCAAAGAACAGATTTATTATTTTTTCCACCCTCTCCAATACCCTGAAATTTCCGAGCAGAGCTGAAAGCACGGAGGTGCCTTGGTCTCACCAGGGAAATAATTCTGCACAGCTGATTTGGTCTGTGAAAACATTGACCCAACAGCAGCAGCACTGCTCAAAAAGTAGAGGATTTCTCTGTAAAAGCCCAGCACTGGCTGTCTTGTGAGCAAACTCTGTTAGAAACCCTAAAAGCCCCAAACAACATCAATTTGGGGTGTGGAGAAAGGCAAATGTCGTGGTCAGGCAATGAATCCAAGTGTCAGTTCAGGGGTAGTGACTGGGAGCACAAACAGCTGCCCCCTCTTCTCCTCCCCTGCTCTAAAATATCCATTTTTTGCCATAAAATATCTATTTCTTTCCCTAAAATGACAATTTCTTGCCCTAAAATAACCTATTTCTTTGCTGTCTCCACCTTTTTCTTGTGAATGCAGACCAAAACTTATTAAAAGCGTATTTATGTGTTTTATATAAAACTTGTTACATAAAAAAGTCCTAACATTACCCTGGATTTTGAGCTGATTTCTACACAAAGCGAGTCTGATGCAATTCTGTTTATTGAGGCTCCCCAGTCTCCAAATTCTATCAATCCCAACAGCTTTTGGGTCCTCAGAAACAGTGAGACCTCCAGGATATGAAGTTCTGGAAGTTGCATGGAAGACTTGACAGCTCAATGCCTTCCCTCAGGGAAATTCAGAGCCTGCCCCTGTATTTCTCAAAAGATCAGGCACCACAACTGGAATAAAGTTATTTCCCCCTCCTTTTGAGGGATCAGCCCAGCCTGAACACAAACCAGCCTAAGAGCTGGTTTGGGACATTTGTGAGACACCGAGAAGAAATGAAAGCAAAACTGGTCAGTTAATAAAGCCAAATTCCACTTTTAGTGAAGAAAAAAATACTCCAAGCATGCATCCAAATTTTCAGGATTTGTTCTGTTTCTCCAAGCAAGGAGTTTCAAAGCCTTGGCAAGAAGTTCTCACCCAGGGACTGGCTGATCCAAAAGGGAAAGGGGAAAAAAGAAGGGTACAGAAAACATCTCTGTGCTGGAATAACTCCTAAAGGGAAGTTTTATTTTGCCCTAAGGAATGACGATCTTTGAGGACGATCTTTGGCTCTCCATTCATCCCTTGTGCTGCTCTCCACTTTTCCCATGTCTGTCCATCCTCTCACCTTTCCCAGACCAATTTTCCTGGCTCCCCCCCAGGCCAAGGGCCCAGCCCAGGAGGGTGCTGGGGATGGTGGGAACACACGGATCCAGCGCTGCTTCCTGCTGGAATCGGGAACTGAAACCCGGGGGATTCAATTGAACACCAGAGCAGCAGCGGGAGCCAGGATGGTTTGGGTGGGAAGGGACCTCAAAGATCTTCCCATTCCACTAGGGAACAGAAAAGGTGCCAAGGGACAGCTCCCACTGTCCCAGGCTGCTCCAAAACCCTTCCAAGGACATTCCCAGGGATCCAGGGGCAGCCCCAGCTGCTCTGGGAATTCCAGCCCAACCAGCAATTCCCAATTCCCAAGATCCCATATCTCCCTGCCCTATTCCACTTTAAAGCCATTTCCCCTTTTCCTATCGCTCCATGTCCTCATCAAAAAATCCTCTTCCTTTCACACCATGAGAAATAACAGCCCGATCAATGATAAATCCAAGGCTCTGCTTTTCCATCGTGGATTTGGGCAGAACAAAAAGTGAGGCTGTTCCGGGCTCAGAGGGAGCTCAGAACCAAAGCTGCAGCTTCCAAATGTGGGGCTTTTTTTTGGCCAAGGGAGTTCGGTTCAGTGGGTACAGGGCAGGGCTGAAAAACCACCCCAAATCCTTCAGGGAATCCTGGAATGGGTTGGGCTGGAAGGGACCCTAAAATCGTCTTTTTTCATCCCCATCCATGGCAGGGACAGCTCCCACTGTCCCAGGCTGCTCCAAAACCCTTCCAAGGACACTCCAGGGATCCAGGGGCAGCCCCAGCTGCTCTGGGAATTCCAGCCCAGCCAGCAATTCCCAATTCCCAAGATCCCATCTCTCCCTGCCCTCTGGCACTGGGAAGCCATTCCCTGGCTCCTGGCCCTCCAGCCCTTGGCCCCAGTCCCTCTCCAGCTCTCCTGGAGCCCCTTCAGGCCCTGCCAGGGGCTCCGAGCTCTCCCTGTGTCCTTCCCTTCTCCAGGCTGAAAAATCTTGGGGGGAAAGGGAGGGAATGAGGGGAACAGGGCAAAGAGGGAAGCTCACCAATAAATATAATATGTAAGACCACAGTGGAAAACAATTTGGAAGGCAAAACAGAGCCATTTTCTCCAGGTAAATATTTCTGATGAAATTCCTGCTGTGCTCTCCACGGGAACATCAGCAACTGGACACTGAGTGCCCTATATGTGGCCATTTTCAAATTAAGAAAAAAAATCCCTTTTTCTGCAAAAAAGTGACGTTAAAACACTTCCATCCTCTGGTTTTCTGCATAAGCACGATCCGAAAGCAGTAAGTGGGTTAAATACATTAAATAACTGTAATAATCTGCTCTCAGAGTGCAGAGTAATGGAATCTTGCAGCAAGGCTTGGAATTAACCTGTTTAATTTCCCTGGTATTACATCCACCCCATCCATCCCCTCATTCTCTCCACGACTGCATCATTAACTTCCCATATAGACATTCCACCCTATCACTCCAACTTGCCACTTCTTCATCCAAATGTGTTATAATTTGCTTATCCACTGCCATTTGCATCAACTTCCTATTAAAACAGAGAGAAAGAGGTTTAAATCTTCTTTCTCCACATTTAATTCAATTGTCTGGCATTACGTAGTTTTAATGACTCTGCTCAGTGCACAAGGCATGGTTTGTGCTTGGCTTAGACTAATTCAGAAGTTCCTACATCCAGTAAGGGGGAAAAAAAGACTGAAAAAAAGGATGAAATGAAGCATTTTGGGTCCTGGCAATAAGGTATTTATGGTTGTACCCCAACACAGAAATCAGTTGAGAAAGAACTGCCTGATGCATCATCCAACACATCAACCCAACAGGCTTTGCTCAGAACATTTCCAACAAAACCTCCCAGAGCAGTGGAAAAAAGGAAATCAGCTGGGATTTATAGGGATTTCATTTATTCCAGTGGGTAAAGAGGGAAATTCATTCCTACACTCTTTTAATGATGTGTGATTTTGTGGGTTCCCTGACTATGGCAGGGTTGGAACTGGATGCTCTTTAAGGTCTCTTCCAACCCAAACCTTTCCATGATTCAATGATTTTCTATATCTATTAAATAGAGTTAACAACCAACATTTAAAAAAACCCAAACCAATCGTGGTTCCCACCTAAAGGTGATTTTGTGTAGCCCTGAGAGATCAGATTCATTCACCAAACCAGGACAGAAAGGCAGCCTGGGACGGATTTTTAGTAATGAAAAGCTGGCAAACCAAGTGTCCCCCGGATAAATTACACTAATTACATTTTAGGATGTTTTTTAAGGTGATAGGGATTGTGAATCAGAAAACTTAAAAGAAATGTAAAGAGATTTTCAACTAAAATCTATTTTCTTCGGTCTTTTACTAGAGAGTTCACAGTGCACTATTAAACAGGGAGAACATAATATTCCAATTAAGAGTATAAGAGTAAACCTTAATGTCAATTCCCGTTGTTATAAATTCAAATTGTATCACTTTTGGCTGATTCCTTCGATGGTGATTCTTTGTGTGACCCAAAATAAGTCACTCATGACACATGTTCAGACCAGTACAAATCATTTTTCACCTTAACACCAAGTTTTCTATGCAAGGACTCCACTTTTCCAAAGGAGTCAGAGCAGAAAAGGACACAATTCTGAGCCTGGCACTCCTTCATCTCCCTTTTTGTAGCATCTTTGGGCTGGGAATGGGAATTGAAATGGGAATGGGGCATTTGCTCCTCAAGCTCCCAGACAAGATGTGTTGTATTTTTCCCTGCCCTAAGCAGATGTGTCTCTGTATTTCAGATCTCTATCACCACTCAACAGAAGGAAAAATAAAGTTATTCTCCCCTTCTGGCTTTGTAGTTGCAGCACCTGAAATAGGAAAAGCATCTTTTGTCGTACAAAGGTAAAGGCCAAGCTCCAGCGGGCGACTTTTTGTTAAATTCCTAAATTGGATCCTCCAGTCACAAAAGTGGTGGTAAAAATAAAGCCTTTAGAGACACAAACTCTTCTCACCTGCAGGGTCCCAGGTGGATCTGAGGTGCACAGGTGGCACAGGAGCATTTCCACACAGCCCAGTGGCTCAGGGCACCCCAGCCCAAACTCCACGTGCCACAGCAAACACAAAGCCCCTTGGTCTGAAGCTGAAGATTTCACACGCACAAATGTGTGAACTGGTCCAAAATTGTGGATAAAAAGCATAGGCTCTGATAAAAAATCAAGGAATAATCAGGAAAATCAATTATGTAAACTTCTATAAATGAAATGAGTTCCTGAAAGGAAAACGAGCTATAAATATTTTGAATAAAACCTGGCTTTTCTCTTTAATACTCTATTGCAGAGAGAATATCCCAGCAGCAAGGCAGAATATAATGACAGAGACACTGGGAGAGCAGAGATAAATGCCCAATTTGCTGGGATTGATGGGATAATGCCAACCTGATCCACTGAAACTCCGAGTGAGACCTGAGGTGTCTGCGAGAGGAACTCACATGGGCTCCTTATCACAGCTCTGAACAAACATTTGTCTTCTTCCCTTATCAAATAAGGAAGGGCCTTTTGTTGAGGGTTTTTTTTCCCCCCCAGATCCATGAAATACCCAAAGAACCACCAAACTCCTCAATTAGGGGATAAGAGGTGTGAATTAAGTGTCAGATATTTACAGGGAAATGTATCTTGCAAAGCATCATCTCTTTACACACATTACATTAACACCCAGCCATTACCACTAATGAAGTTCCAAGCATTTCCCTCTTCTAGGGAACTGATTAGGAAGTAAAGTAAAATTTACAAGAAATTCATTGTCATCCACATTTTGAGGCAAAAGTTGTGTTTAGGAATATCTAAAGGTTGGTTCAAGTCAGAGAGGGGAATAATGTAAGAAATTGCTGGTGGTGGATGAATTTTGTCTTCTGTATCAAAATGCTTCACTTACCAATTATCTCATATGGAAAAATACTAAAGATGGAAACAGTGCATGGAACAATACATCCTGTTATTCCAGAGATGGAATCCCAGGATGGGCTGGGTTGGAAGGGACCACAGTGGGATCATCTGGTCCCAGTTCCCTGCCCCAGCAGGGCCATCCCGGAGCTCAGGGCACAGGATGGTCCTTGGGTATCTCCAGTGGTTCTTGGACATCTCCACCCCTCTATGGACAATCTGTTCTTGGAGGGCTTTTCCAACCCAAACAAGTCCACGATTCCATTCCACATCATGGATCCTGAACTCTTTAAGACTTTAAATTCTGTTTGCATCTGGTTCCATCCAATAACTTGAAGCCAACTCTGGATAAATCCCTACTGCAGAGCAGCCAGGTCTTACAAAATGAAGTCCTCGTTCCCCTGGTACAATCCTTGCTCCCTTCCATTCCTCTGGCTCCCTAGAAAAGCATTCTGGGAATGGCTCAGCTAAAGCAGAGGTGAGAAACA
>VZTX01009978.1:53989-69851 GCA_013400915.1 Pardalotus punctatus
CACATCCCTCCCCACCCTGGGGTCAGGACAAATTTGCATTTCCCCCTGCTGAGGGCACACCCCGAGTGCTACAAACCACTCCTTACTGGAATTCCAGCTTTCCCACATCATATCAACACATCCCCCATTATGAAAGGACTGCCATTTGAAACCACTTCCACATTCATTAAGCAGACAAAGAAAGTGCCATTTGTTCCATTTGTTCCCACATTCCTCGATGCCATTGAGGTACAGTGAATGCAGGGCTTACAGGGAGCTCATCCAATAACTCCTGATGACAATTAAGTCAAACACAACCGCACGATCAGTGCAATTAAAATCCCCAAAGAGGAGCACAGATGTACTCCAGGCCCCCAATCACTTACAGGATTTTTTTGATATTATGTAAAAAACCAGCTACCGAGCAGCAAGGCTTTGGTATTATATTATTAAGTAATTACAATGAGATATGAAAACACTAATGAGATCTGCAGCGAGGATTTGCTGTGCCCAATGTTCAGAGGAAAAAGAATCAGTCTGGCTTTCCCCAGCACATTTGGAACAACCTCTCTCAGGCAGCTGCACGAGTTCTATGTGGAGAAAACACACAGAAAAATCTGGTTTCAACAACTTCTCCGCCTTTGTGGTGACTGCGTGGCTCAAAAGACTGGCAAGGGAAGCGGGAAAATTTGGGAAATCGATATCCAGAGCATGAATTTAAATGCAGGCCCTGGTGTGCACATGGATGTGGGGAACTGCAAACATCACCTGGAAGGTGGAACACCCTTCCTGTCCTCTTTGCTTTAGGAAATCACACACAAATGTGGCACAGTAATGGCTGCAGCGACCAGTCCTTGTCTGTCCAAAATCCAATGATGAATTCTTGGGAAGAAAGCTTCACATGGGCACTCCTGTCCCAAAATGAGCCAATTCATTCAATCCTGATCGCCACGGGAGAACCAAAGCCCAAGGATTCTGACAAAATTAGACATTTACCGACACTCTGAACCTACTGATGAAAAGGGACCAGGTGTCATAGGCAAAAAGGGGCTTCATAATTTGAGAAAGAGAGAGAGAATATGCACAGAAGAGAAGCCATGTCAAGGTAAGAGTCCTGGGACTCCTGAGAAGTCCAAACACTCCAAAACCCTCCAGGAAACTGAGGCAGAGAAATGTCTCTCATTTTGCTCAAAATCACATTTTCTGGTGGCAGTTGGCTTGGAAAGAACAGCCTTAGAACCTCTCCAAGCAGTTATTTTCCTGCTTCAGCCAAGCCAGAGCCTCCTGGGAGCAGATGGCCAGCCCTGATCACTCAGGGATCTGGAAAAACAGAGAAAGGATGGGCAAAGCCACCGCCAAATTTATAAGAAATAAATCTCTGAGGCCTGGGACCTCACAGCCTTTGGAGAAGGACGTGGCTTCAGCCAGGCCATGTCCCAAAGGGAGCTGAGCCCAAGGATCACCCTCTGGGGCCTCCACTCATCACAGTTATTTTTATCCAGCTGCAGACTTCCTCAGAGACAGTTTGGGAGGAAGGTTCTGTTTTCCCAGTGCTAGGTGGTCCATTTCAGATTTTTCCCATTAATACATCCATGTTCACACATTGCAGGCCAATTAAATTGGTTAATTAAACCCAAACTGGGCTCCCTTAAAGATGGATTCAAGGTGCACATCGTGTCCTTCTAGGACTTCACCTGACGGACCTTCAAATAGAATTTAAATTATGAGGCTGCCATCCCAAACCATCACAGGGAGCCACCCACTCCAGAATGGACAATTCTATCCAAGCTTCAAAACCAAACATCCAGGAGATTAAAGGTTTAAAACCCCACGGACAGGAGGATTCAAAGCTCTGAAAAAAATCTTCCCCTTGAGGGTGGGGAGGGGCTGGGCTGGAATTCCCAGCTGCCCCTGGATCCCTGGCAGTGCCCAAGGCCAGGCTGGACATGGGGGCTTGGAGCAGCCTGGACAGTGGGAGGTGTCCCTGCCGTGGCAGGGGAGGGGCTGGATGATTTTATGGTCCCTTCCAACCCAAACCATTCCATGATTCTCAAGGGCATTCCCTTTTCCCTCTCCAGCCTCCATAAAAACACCTTTTTCCCTGCCCATCTGCTCACACTACCACTGGATGAAACCCTTACTCTAGGAAACTCTCCTCACCTGGAAAACATCCATATTTCTGTCTTCTGATAAGAAAATATTCTAACACTGCCCATGATATATGAAACAAAAAACTCCATCAAGAATTTATGCACTTGGCCCACAGAGCCCTTGAGAAACTGTCAGCTTTTGTATCTTCAGAGCCCTACATCACATCCCTTTATTGATTAAAGTTACATCTTCATCCTGCACAACAGAATCACCTCCTCAGCACACATTTATCTGCTCAGGAAAGGCAGGGAGCAATGGATATATGAAAGCTGTTGCCTTTTTTTTGGCAATAATATCTGATCTATGAGACACAAATGGAAACACAGGAGAGCGACACCTTCGATTCCCATGTCCATAAAATGGATAACAACCAAAATAAAATCAAATGTGTAACATTTCAATCCTTTAATTAGGTAAAAATTACTTTCTCCCCAACAGTTCTTCCTTATTAGGAAAAACTCAAGACATCTACAGATCCTCCAACTGTTATTCCAACTCGAAGCCACAGAAGTCTTTGGAGCATCTGGCGTGTTTTGTGCTCCGTGGCAGCTCGGTTCTCTTTGAATTGAGTGATTTATTACCACCTAACCTCAGCTCTGATGAGATTATGCTGCCAATTTGTGCCTCCTTTTCGGAGAGAGGGCTCTGGAACCCGGGCTTTGGACTGAGCGTGGTGAATCTCAATTAAAGGCTGACCTTTACAAGACGAGGGAAATGTTAATTCATGCTCACCTAAACGGCTTTAGCCCTGAGTTTTCCAAGCCTGCCCACTCCTCTCTCACTGCAAAGTTCCATTTCAACATTATTAAGCTAAAAACCTCTTGGCTGTGAGGGAGAAAGCCCAGATGCTAATCCAGCTGTCTGGGGTGCATTTGTTATGCTCCTTGAAAAACAACTCTGTCGCATTTTAAAGGGTTTCAAAGGCAGATGAGAGGCAGCAGAATGACAGGGCCAGAGATTAAACGCTCCTTTACCCCCAAACAGGTACAGGAGCAGCAGCAGCTCCTTCCACACTCGCCCCCAAGGTCTCTGGTGTAATTTGCCATCCCCTGTGATGTGGAATTACCTCCTGGAGAAGTCTCAGCTTGAAAGGTATGAAATTTGCAGGAGAGGCAAGAAAGCGGCCCAGTCCCCACAGAAAATTGTGTTGGACTGGTTTTTTAATTAGGATTATCCACTCTATCAAATGGGAGAAAGAAAAGGAGGCTTTCAGCAATGTAATTATCAAGGTTTTGCTAACAAAGCTGGTGAAAATAAAGAAATTTGACCTGCAAAGAAGATGGATCTGAAGGAAATTCAATATGAAAATAAGAGCTTGATGAAAAATTTGAATGTCAGCAAGATTTCAACATAAAACATAAACATCCATATGCATCTTAGGACTCTCCACTACCTAAAAGCCCAGAAGAAACAACAACAAAAAAATTATATGCAATGCCAACATGGCAATTAATCACTCTAGAAAGAGTATGGAATTATACAATATCCTCAGTTGGAAGGGACCCACAAGGGTCAGAGTCCAAATATAATGTGTGTGTGTATATATATATATATATATATAAACATATATATATAATATATAATAATATATAATAATATTTTATATATATATATATGTATATATAATATATATAATAATATATAATGAATATATATTTAAAAAATACATATAGTATAAATCTCTTCCCAAAACTATGTATAAAGGAAATGTACTGGAGTTTTGGCCACTCTGCTGACTCGAGATCCCAAAAACCCAGGATCAACTGACCAACTTCTACCAGGTTGAATTCTGGCCCAGCTAATCTGCCTTCCCATGGATATTTTATTATTTTTATTATTATTATTATTATTTCACAGCTTAACTCTGTGGTGTTTAAATAAATGGTTCACTACTGGCAGTTAGGCAAAAGCACAAATTCCATGGCTCAGTACTTCCACAAACCTACTCCTCCTGGAAAAAACGCCAGTAATTGCTATAAAACAGGGTATTATAGTTCACAGGCATAAATATTTTCCACCTATTCTGTTTTAATCTGCATAATACAAGATAATTCCATGTTGTCTTTGTAAACTCACCACAAAGCCCTCAAATGCTTCAGTAATCCAGATTCAAAGCTGGAAAGAAGCTGGAAATAAGTACCTTGAAAATCAAGGATTGTTTTGCAAACGAAGCACCGGGACACAAAAAACCCAGGAGTTTCTGCCCAGAACTGTAAAAACACAACCCAACCGCTCCTGCTTGGGGCAGATTCCCAGCAAAATGAGTAAAACTGGAGTGTTTGTGGGATATTTTATAAAGTGAGGAATTGCTCTTCCTCATATCAAGAGGGAGAGGAGCTTGGCAGTAGCGGGAGAGTTGTGAGGATGGAGAATCCGAGCTGGTGACTGATTCCAGCTTGGATTCTCCATCTCTATTTAGCAGCTCCTCTCCTGATTCACATCCCCTTGGTGCTCCTGGTTTTGGTTTCCCTGCTCCAAAAGGACCACGTGGCACCTGAGAGGTGTTTGGGCTCTGAGGTGAGAACAGGGCGTGGGGCTGAAGGTCCTGAGGTCAACACGTGGGGAGGGGCTGGGCTGGAATTCCCAGAGCAGCTGGGGCTGCCCCTGGATCCCTGGAATGTCCAAGGCCAGGCTGGACAGGGCTTGGAGCAGCCTGGGACAGTGGAAAGTGTCCCTGCCATGGCAGGGTGGCACTGGATGATCTTTAAAGTCCCTTCCAACCCCAAACCATTCCATGACAGCGACGTTCCCGGTTCTCGGTGGCACCCTCGGACCTGGCAGCAAATATCGACCTGACACCAAAATTCTCCTCCTGCCTTCCCTTGCTCAAAGTCCCCGACACAAAGCAGAGATTTCACAGCCCAAGCCTGACTTTCAACACCTCCCATCTCCCTGAGAAATGACAAGAATTAAGTGGGAAATCCAACCCCCCTGAATGTTCTCCGGAATTAACAGAGATGCCCTGATCCTTTTTCACACACCCGACTGCTGGCCGAGGTCACCCTTTAATAAGCAGCAATGCACACCCTCAGACACCTGGGAGGGATCAAAAACTTTGTTTAAAAGGAGAAAAAAACAAACCCACATGGATGGGAAAAGGAGGGCTGACCCCACCCAGCAATGGGAACCTGTTGCTGTAGATGAAATGCCAAACGTGCTCTCCCCAACACCAGGAGCTCTTTGCACTGACAAAGCGAAGGGACCCTCCTGCCTCCTTTTTTCAGGTATCTCCCTCTGAATTGTTGTAGCTTTAACAGCAATCTCGGAGGAAAAAGCAAGAAACAAGCGATTTCCTTACACATAATCCCCTTTTCGCTGTCAAGGGCCTGACCCCGGTTTGATAATCTCATTTCCCGAGAATCAAAACGCTGGAAATTTAAGCTTCCTAGACTGTTAATTGTGGCCCTGCTCCATTGCTAATCAAAAAATGGGATGTTTTGCATGAAAATGCCGCTCTAATTAATTCTCAGTCATAAAGCAGCCTGGTTTTAATAACCCCTCCTTGATTGGGCAGCCTTTGAAGAGGCCGTGCTGCTAATCCGCTGCACCGGGACGAGCGCACGCCGAGGAAATCCGGAGCGGTTTTCCGACGGAGCCGATTCCATCGGAGCCGGCAAACCCTGGCTCTCCCCTCTCCCCAGCTCAAAGCCAGCTCAGATCCTGCACATCACGAGGAGACAAAAGCAGAGGTGTGACAGGAGATCGGGGACACGGCATCGGCTCCCCCTCCCCGGCTGATTTTTCCACTCTTTATTCCCCATCCTTCCTTACGGAATATTTTGAACCGGCACAGGCCACTTGTCACAACATCTCCTTTAACCAGACACGAATCCCACTCCTTCCCCCCCTTCCCCAGCACCTCTGAGTGACAACACATTATCATAGGCATCTCTGAAAGGTGCTGAACCGCATTTTCATTATCCCAAATGTCAGGATTCGTTTCTGTCACCGCTGAGCACAGCTGGCTCCCTCCGGCAGCCTTCGGTGAATCCAAATGGAACAAGGCACCTACAAATAACTGCATTGTCCCTGGACCTGGCCTTACATCGTGCCCTTGTCATATCAGATCCCGTTTGCCTCTGCTGCTGTTTCGTGGCGTCAAAATCTTAATTAGCAGAGTTTCTCTCCGATTTTCTTTAATTACTTAAAACCTTGTGGGAAGGAATTTTTCAGGCTTGGGTGGAGAATTGATGAGCAGCAGAGTAGTGAGCAACACAAACCCACTCCCCAAATTGAAATTTGTATCAGAGGGGTGTTCAGAGCTCTCCATTTATCATCCACACAGCAGAAATAGCTTTAAAAACTTCCTAAAGAAATACTGAAGTTTTGCTGTTTAAGTTCAGCACACAGAATGTGCCCAATAGTTGGGAGGATTCAGCTTTGGGGCATAAATTTCATTTCTGACTCTACTAAAGGCTTTTTTTCTCCCTTCCCTGTACAACAAGCCCAAATTCCAATGCCAGCAGAGCACAAACTCATCCACAAGATGCCAAAGCAGCAGGACCAGAGACAGAACTTCTCATAAAAACCCCAAAATAAGCGAAAAGGTAAAAACCAAAGGCATGACAACAATTCAAGGGCATTTTCTATCCTTTCCTGTAAGCCAAGCATTGTAGGAGTGATTCCTCAAGGGACAGCACATGGAGCATCCCCCTGTTCATCTGTCTATAAATTAACACCTTTAATACTCAATAAAACCAGTGGGATCTAACATGAGACTGACTCTGGAATGCTGACCCTAATCCTGCTCCCATCATCCTTCCCTGGCCATCCCACAGCTCCATTCCCAATAAAACCCTGCTCCGCAAAGCCACGGAGAAGCTGAATTATTGCAGAAGAACCCCGAGATCCGGGGCAAAGGAGCACCAAGGCTCAGGTTCCAGAGGGGCAGAGCAGGTGGGAATCCATTCCTGCCCATGGGAAGCACAGCAGCTCCGGAGCTCTGCCCGTTCCATCCTGCAGGACAGGGCAGGAGCCGGAAGCTTTTCCGATGCTTTTCCGACATTTTTCCGATGCTTTTCCGACGTTTTTCCCTGCTCCTCAGCCCCCTCCAGGCTCCTGGGATTCTCACAGCGAATAAAAATGTCTGTTCCCATTCCTGTTGATCCACAGGGCTCGGGAATGACCCCCCATGGATCCTGCAGGATCCTGCAGGCAGCACCTCGGACAGAGCGGCAGCTCCTTGGAATTACCAACCAAATACAAGCAAATCAGAGGGTAAAATTCCTAAGTATTTCCATTTTAATAGAAATCTGTTCTGGAAACCAAGTGCAAAAAGCAGAGGAGGGGCAGGTGATGAAGTGGCAGCTGGTATTCCGTGTCACTCAGAGAATCATGGAATGCTTTGGGTTGGAAGGGACCTCAGAGCCCACCCAGTGCCACCCCTGCCATGGCAGGGACAGCTCCCACTGTCCCAGGCTGCTCCAAAACCCTTCCAAGGACACTTCCAGGGATCCAGGGGCAGCCCCAGCTCCTCTGGGAATTCCAGCCCAGCCAGCAATTCCCAATTCCCAAGATCCCATCTCTCCCTGCCCTATTCCACTTTAAAGCCATTTCCCCTTTTCCTATCGCTCCATGTCCTCATCAAAAAATCCTCTTCCTTTCACACCATGAGAAATAACAGCCCGATCAATGATAAATCCAAGGCTCTGCTTTTCCATCGTGGATTTGGGCAGAACAAAAAGTGAGGCTGTTCCGGGCTCAGAGGGAGCTCAGAACCAAAGCTGCAGCTTCCAAATGTGGGGCTTTTTTTTGGCCAAGGGAGTTCGGTTCAGTGGGTACAGGGCAGGGCTGAAAAACCACCCCAAATCCTTCAGGGAATCCTGGAATGGGTTGGGCTGGAAGGGACCCTAAAATCGTCTTTTTTCATCCCCATCCATGGCAGGGACAGCTCCCACTGTCCCAGGCTGCTCCAAAACCCTTCCAAGGACACTCCAGGGATCCAGGGGCAGCCCCAGCTGCTCTGGGAATTCCAGCCCAGCCAGCAATTCCCAATTCCCAAGATCCCATCTCTCCCTGCCCTCTGGCACTGGGAAGCCATTCCCTGGCTCCTGGCCCTCCAGCCCTTGGCCCCAGTCCCTCTCCAGCTCTCCTGGAGCCCCTTCAGGCCCTGCCAGGGGCTCGCAGCTCTCCCTGTGTCCTTCCCTTCTCCAGGGAACATTCCCAGCTCTCCCAGGCTGTATCAGTCCAGAAGAAGACGTTTCATTTATGTCCTTGCCCCCACCTTTTTTTTAATGACAGTTGCCAGAGAACTTGTGTGTCCAGCTTCAAGGGGAAAACACATGGCCAGAGTCTTTCTCCTGCAATTTCAGTGGAATAAGACAGAAGAATTCCAGCTCTAAATCACTTGCAGCAGGTCCCTTTCTCCCACTGAGGGATAATGTGAGCCTCATGCTCTGCACTATTTCAGTCCAAATCAAAGGGGTTAATGACAAAGCATCACTCTGATCTTCACACATTTTAAGGCTATTTAAATTAAATTCTCATTTCAAAATGTTAGCGTGAGCCAAACTTTTATAAATTCCTTTCTTTTCATGCATATGTTTCTTTGAAGATCTTTTCAGGAAAAAAGATTCCCTAACAAGTCACCCTCCCCCTGCTGCCACTGAAAAATCATCCCTGTGGATAAGGCTGTTGGGAACAGAAACTGTGCAGCGTTCACAGAACACAGAGTGTCACATGCCTGCTTTCCACCAACCTGATTGAACAATTAAATTGTATTTCTCTTTAAAAGGGATAAAATATATATATATATTTTTTTTTTTTAAATCCAAATGCAGATCTTGCTGTGGTCTGGGATTTGGGAAGATTAATGAGCTACCTAAAAGGGAACAGCAGCTCATCAGAGAGACAGAGGTTACTGCATTTTTAACGTAAAGTTCAAAGGGAAACTTTTCTTGATGGTTCAATCTCAGCAAAGTCATCTCATCTATTGTCCCTCTTGACCCCCCACACTGACTTTTTGTCACCTATTGCATCACGTCCAGGCTCTGCAGCTAAGCTGGAGAGGGCAGCAGCATCTTGGCCCTCTCCACATCGATTCCTGTGTTTTGTCCTTTATTCTTTGTCACTCCTGGGCTTTGTTCTTCCCCACCCTGCACTCCCTGGGCAGCTTTTCCGCATCCTCCTCTCCCAAAAACGCTCCCCATGTCCTGCTCATCACAAATGCTGCCCCAGATGTGTTTTGGATCCGTAAGGAATCGCTCTGCTGTGAAATCCGGCTCCCTATGAGCTCCAAACCCAGGGCAGGAGCTCCTTACAACCCAACCCTCAGTGGAACAGAAATACCCACAAAAATCCCCAAATCTCAGCCACAGGGCAGCTGGAGGAGGACACAGACATGGAGAGAGTCAGTTCTGCTCCCTGCTGTGTTTTTAAAGCCACATGGACAACTGGGAATGACAGGAGGCAACGGGACTCATCCCAGAGGGACAGGGAATTCTGGAGGCAAGTGCTGCAGGCTCCAAAAAGCTCAGAATTCTCAACAGCTGCAAACGTGTTGGCTTTGAACCCACATTTGTCCCACACAGTTTGTAACAAGGACTCGGGACTGTGGAGAAGTAAAAACTTAAATCCTACTGGAATAAAAGCTGAGAGTGGGATGGGACAGCTTAACAACATCCCACTGACCTGGGTGATTTCTCCCAGCTCATCCTGGAAATGTGACACTGCTGAAGGCGAGAACCTGAATCCCAAAAAGCAGAGAGCTGTGAGCTCAACACCCCCCAAGTGTGTGGAGAACGTGAAATCCCAATTTAACTGACAGGTACCTCCGATTCCCTTCACTCCCACACACTGTGGGATCAGGGTGTGGGGATCTGTCACCTCCCAAAAATTCTCTTGTGAATTAGAAAACATTCTCAATTAAAAGCCAACTGAAAGTTATCGTGGACAAGAGTTCCAGGAGAAATTTTACCCTTGGTCATCGCTGTAATATTTGGAGAGCATAAATTATTTTCTTGCTATGGTTAGCCCGGGGAGAAAGTGGAATAGATTATACAAAAGAGTTTAAAAAGAGTTATTACACAAGAGTTCCTGCTGTACATGATCACGATAAGATATTCCCCTGATTCTGCTGCAAACCCAACCATTGGATCCCTCAGGAAAAACACAGGAAATGCAGCCATGCTTGGAGCAGGGAACACTTCCCTGGGTACACACAGCATCTGCCACGGGCAACAGCTTCAGCCAGAGCAGCCCAGGTCCCCAAATCAGCCTCTGCAAACACTCTGCAACTCTCCAAGTGTACAAAACACAAAGAATTGGTCACTTCAGGCCATCCAGCTTCAAATTTGAGCTCAGCTCCCACGGCAATCCAGGGTTAAGTGCCACGGTAAGGAAATAAATTGCAGATAAATGTCCAAGGCAGCTCCAATATCCAAACCCAGTGCTCACGGTGTGGTTGTTTGTATTTCACCCATTGCTTTATGAGTATCTTTTAAAACCTCGACCTCCAGCTGAAAATGCAGGGGGAATGGAGAGAAACCCTTCACAACCTCATAATAAACAAGAGCTTAAAAACTGGAGAGATTTTGAGCAGAGATCAACACCTGACAGAGGCTGGACAGGATACCCCTGCTCCTGCAAAAGGGAATTATCCCACGATCCCAGGATTCTTTTCCATACCTTGAAGCTCCCCACTCCTGCTGTAGAGCTCCCTCCTCTGCTCCCGCAGGTAGGCACTCATGCTGATGGCATGGGACGAGGACTCAAACCTGGAATTCAGAGGAATTCAATCAATCCAGGCACTCAGCCAGCCCTGGGAGCATCCTTCTAGTGAGCACCACCCAGCTCTTGGCAATGTAAAAATGAAAATATATGAATCTCCTGGAAAATAGGGACCGATCCATTATTATTTATTGTAGGGCTCTACCATTTATCCAATGCACAAACTACCCAATCCAATTATTTGCCAACTACTTCTGCCCCAGGGAGAAGGGAGCTCGTGGTGGGGACAAAGCACCTTCAGAGAGTGGACACCAGACTTGGAAAGGGAACTTCTGGCCCAAGAGGGTCTCAGGATGTTGATGATTTGCTGTCACACCCCTCATTCCCTCCCCGATCCCACAGCTCAGGAAGATGCAATCAGAGGGACACGGGGAACACGAACATCACACCACAGACAAGGGGAAAATGCATTTCACAGCTTTCCTGGGCACCAGTGCTAAGGTTATTACTATTAATGAGGCTTTTCTGCTTTAATTTGGACTGGGAGTGTTGGTATTATTGCAACTGAACTAATGACGATTCATCAAGATATAACAAACCCTTCAGATTATAATTAAATGAGCTGTAAATTCTTGGCTCTGTGCTCAGCACGTGCTCCCTCCTGGCCCCAGTGAGACACAAGTGCAGCATCACCCCACGGGTCATTCCAGGCCCCAAAACCACACCCCATCCCTTCTTTTCCACAACCACCCAGCTCCTCTCCCCAATTTCCCTTCCTCTGCCACCTCCTCGAGCTGCTCTTCCCCACATTCCCATTCCCATTAAAATCCTCTACCCCTGGAGCTCCTTTTCCAATGCTGATCCTCCCACAGAGCTTTCAAAATGTTGTTATTTAGAATTACACAGAATGACAGCCAAGTCTGGGACTGATTTATTGGATGTTCATCACTTGTTTGTACAATTTATCCCTGTCCTACCCAATGCCCAATTTTCATTTTGCAACCTGAACATGCCCTTGGCTACCTTTGGGAAGAGAAGAAAGCCAGGCTTATTTTTTTGGAATTATCCAAATAAGCCTTCAACTGAAGCTTTCATTTTCAATGCAACATTGCAACTAAATAATTTATTTTTTTTTAATTATACCCATTTTAAATATAAGGAAATAAGAATTCCAAGTCTCTCCCAAATACCAGCTGCTGATTTCCAGCGAGCAGGACACAACTTCCCACTATTCCTAGAAGACACAACTAGCAGAAATAGTCAATCTCAATTTAGTTAGCTCACAGCTACCACAGGACACAGCACCAACAGCTGCGAGCAAAAAGGTGGAGCCCTGCCCTAAGAGGAATTAAATGCAGATATTCTGTGACAAGAGGAAAGCTCTGATTTGGACAGAGCCAATGGAAAAGCAAGGAAAGGAACCTGGCATGGAAAGCGCTGAAGATGGGAGGGGAGGCAAGAATAACACTCCATCAAACACATCCAAACCTCAGTGGGCTGAGAAATTCCATTTCAAGGGAGATCTCCATAGATATGGTGACAGCTGACAGCAGCCAGATAAGCAAATCAGAGATGCTGTAAGCGCTGCTGTCACGGCGCTGACGGTGACAGGAGCAGGACAGGGGACAGACGCTGCTCCCACGAGGGGAATTCACCTTCACCTTCCCTCAAACAACTCCAGCCACCTCCCCTCTGCTGAGAAACTGCACAGCCTCCACCTGCCCAGCTGGAACAGAGCATCCCCAGGGCTCTGAGCTAAAGCCCGGACCTGGTCCCCAAACCCCGGATTTGTGCACCCGGGAACAGACACGGGATTAGCAGCAATGTTTTGTGAATTCCCACATTCCCAGAGTGAATTCCCAGCGGAATTCTCAGCCCAAAACGGCCATGGGAGGGGTAAAAAAAAAGGGTGGGGGCAATAATCATGGGTTGAGAGG
Source organism: Pardalotus punctatus (assembly GCA_013400915.1). Classification (NCBI taxonomy): domain Eukaryota; kingdom Metazoa; phylum Chordata; class Aves; order Passeriformes; family Pardalotidae; genus Pardalotus; species Pardalotus punctatus. Next base: position 66,724 of record VZTX01009978.1, read on the forward strand.
GGAAGGAGGGAGCATTTAATCTCTGATAACAGGAGGTTGCAGCAGAGCTCGTCCTGGGAGAGCAGAAACAGTGGGGAAAACTTGGATTTCGAACTGGGATCTCAGGTGCTGTGTGGGGACATCCACTGGGAGCACCTGCTGCCAAAACAGCATTTTTTGGTCCTCCCAAAAATCCTCAAGAGGCCCAAGAGAATGGCCAGCACAGGTAGGCAGTGGAAGAGAAGAAAATCCCGGTGTGAAACTCCTCTCCCACCAGCGCTGCTCAGCAGCTTCTCCTCCCCCTCACTCCTTGTTCCTGCACAAATTTGCTCTCCCAAATCCTTCCCCTGGCCACCCAGCCTCTCTCATCCTCTCTCTCTTACACTCTCCTCCCAACCACTTAATTCTTTCCACCCTGACCGTTGAATTAAAGGAGTTAGTGACAGGATTAACTGCTTAGTCTATCCAGTAATTACACAGTTATCTTAATTCCCTTTGTCCAGCGCCCTTTATCGCTCCCTTTAACAGCTCCTGAATTTTCCACGGACAAAGAGAGGCATAATGGATCAGCCCAAGCTTTGCAGCAGCTCCTGTAATGGGATTCCCAGTCCTGGAATGAGCCCTGGGAAGAGCTCGGCGCTGAATCCGTAACAGATCTTCAGCTGCGGGCGTTCAATCCCGGTCCCAGAACCTCCACACCTCTCACACTGTGAAACTGCGATTACCAGCGGCACTGAGGGACCAAAGGCAGCTCAGGCACGGCTTCAAAACCCCAGCACTTACTTAAAGAGAGGGTTTTTGGGTCTCTGGGGTTTCTTCTTGGCGAAGAAAGCGGCGAATTCGCGGCCGGAGCTGGCGTAGCTGAGCTGGGCCGAGGGCTCCGAGGCCGTGCGTGTGTTCTTCATGTCCAGGTATTCCGTCAGCAGCATCTGCAGGAAGGAAGAGAGCTCAGCAGCTGGAATCAAACAGCTGGAATCAGCACCTGGCATGGATTTTTAGGTTCTCTGTGCAGAAAAACAAATAAAACTCACAAGGATTTTAATGAGCAGGAACGCGGCTTTGTTTTTGGAAAGGGGATCCCGAGGACTGGCTCTGCTTTGGTAAAAGGTTATTTTACATTATTCAGAATGGTTTGGGTTGGAAGGGACCTTAAAGAGCCACCCCCTGCCATGGGCAGGGACAACTCCCACTGTCCCAGGGTGCTCTGAGCCCCTGATGGTCCCAAAAAGAATTTGCAGAAAGTTCCCAAAAGTGATTCCATCCATGGCAGCCACGGGGAAAGGTGAGTGGGTTTTGGCTGAGCTTTATACACTGATTATAAACACAATTAATGCTGTTAAAAACACGGAATTTTGTAATAGTGAGCTGTGCAGTTAAAATACCGTGGTTTATAAACGCATTTATATGCTTCAATACTTTCCACATATTTATGTGGAGAAATAAGAAATATCCATGTCTGTGCTGGGGGTCATCTATGATGGAAAATACCCTGGGAAAGCTGCAGAAAATGCCCTTTAATACCTCCCAAACCAAACGTGCTTCTTTCATCATTGAAAATATGAACTCCCACAGCCGCCAGGGGAGTTCAGGGTTGATTTTCCAACCCCAAATCACTCCCTGAGGGGCTGGGGGTCCCCCCATGAAACCCCTGCAGCCTCGTATTTGCTGCTATTGAAGGTGCAGAAGGAAAACCGGACTCCCAGTGATTCCATTTTCATTTCCTCGTGTCTGAAGATGAAAAGAAAGCCCTCGAAAATGAACTTTTGTCAGCGCATGCCAAAAGTCAGGGTTTATTTTCAGGAAATTCTGCCTACTCGGAGGCCGTTAGGAATGTGTTCCACGTGAATAATTAGCCAGTCAAAGCCCATCAAAGGGAGCTGGATGTAATGAAAAGAATTCATCACTCCTGTGCTGCCTAAGTTGAAACAAATTACACAGGAATAAATATCCAGGCAAATGGAATCATGCCCCTAATTAGAAACAATTTGGGATGGCTGGGGGAAAAAAAAAAAATACAAACATACAGAAAATTCCACTCCTAAACCATCTCAATTAAAACTTTACCTGAGCACAAGCTTTGAAAATCCGTGTTTATTGGTAAAAAAATCACTGTGCTAATTTTTGACACTAATTTACCAAACCCGTTTGTATTCATCTATTTGCATTTCATCTTCTCCACTTAAATTAACAACCCGAAAATCGCCACAAAAATCTAATTAAACCCTCAAACTTAATCAAGTTTTAAAAAAGGGAAAAACATTAAGCAATTTGTTCTTCCATTATGGATGAAACCTCTTTATGATGGATTCCACGATTCTGGTGTCACTTTATATCCAGGAGTAGGGAATATTCAGTGTAAAAACCAGTGCTTGGATCCAGGATTACAAAGAGCCAAGAGAGATTTGAGCTGGGAGCAGAATGAATTATTGTGGTGGGTAACAGGTGAAATAAAGAACCAGGAGATGAATTTGCTGTAAGATGTTCAGAAAATGCCACAGACTGGGAAAAATACAAGAAAATGGTGGATTTATTGTTAATTTACTTTATTAAACTATTTTATCAGACAGGCAGGGGAGGATGGTTGGACACAAAGTCCTGAAAAAGTCAGAAGGTGTAAAAGCACTGAAAGCTGATTTTGGTAACATCCTCAAAATTCATCGAATTCCAGAATGGTTTGGGTTGGAAGGGACCTTAAAGATGATCCAGTGTCACCCCTGCCATGGCAGGGACAGCTCCCACTGTCCCAGGCTGCTCCAACCCCAATGTCCAGCCTGGCCTTGGGCACTGCCAGGGATGTGGACACTTCCAAGAAAACAGGGAAACAGGAATTGGGAGTTCATTTTGCAGTTAAAAATCTCAGGCGTAGCAGAAACTGGGCCAGGCAGATCAAAGCTCTTCCTGCTCCAGTGCCCTGAATTCCACAGTTCCACAAATTCTTCAGGATGAAGGAATTAACGGGAAACGTGGCAGTGACGGACACAGCCAAGGGGGACAGGAGAGATCTCCAGAGAGCGGCTCCAGGAGAGCTGGGAATGTTCCCTGGAGAAGGGAAGGACACAGGGAGAGCTGGGAATGTTCCCTGGAGAAGGGAAGGACACAGGGAGAGCTGGGAATGTTCCCCTGGAGAAGGGAAGGACACAGGGAGAGCT
>VZTX01009983.1:0-12340 GCA_013400915.1 Pardalotus punctatus
CTACCTGAGAAACTCATGAACTTATTTTCCCCAAAAAACCATATTCTCAGCAGCTACACCCATGGCAAGCACAGGGATTCTGCAAGGACCACTCATCACAGAGGGATGATTAGACTGTCAGAGGGCAGGGATAGATGGGATATTGGGAAGGAATTGTTCCCTGGGAGGGTGGGCAGGCCCTGGCCCAGGGTGCCCAGAGCAGCTGTGGCTGCCCCTGGATCCCTGGCAGTGCCCAAGGCCAGGCTGGACAGGGCTTGGAGCAGCCTGGGACAGTGGGAGGTGTCCCTGCCCATGGCAGGAGGGTGGAAAGAATGAGCTTTGAGGTCCCTTCCAACCCAAAGCATTCCATGATTTCTGGTGGACAATCACTTTTCTTGAGTGCTTCAAGCCTCACAGGAGAAGATAAAAGCAGCTGATGATGGCATCAGAAAATCCACATTATTGTAGCTTCCTGCAGCACATCACAATTTGCTTTAGAGGGTCTGCAAGACCTTGCAAAGACCCTCTGGTCACAGACTGGGGGAGAGGAGCAGGGACCCTGCAAAGTGGCTCACAAAGGGCTGCCATGTCTGTCACTTCTTCCAGAGGTCAGTGATGGCCCCATCAGGCTTTTCTGGGTCTCCTCCTTTAACGAGCTAATCTAACCCGGCAGCTGAAATCCCATCAACTCAACCAAATCCACCTCTGGAGGTTAAAATATCATGTTCATCAAGTAAAGACATTTCTCTGAGCCCCCATGAACCTCATGACCAGGGGAAGAGTCAGCAAAGCCATTCCTCCACAGCAGAGAGTCCTGCTATGCCAGAGCTGGAAACAGCCAATAAATAATCTATCATTAATCTCAGGTCTCAGGAAATCTGAACTTTTTTCTCTGGTGACTTCTCAGGAGTTGTCCCAAATGGTCATTCAGGGATCCCACCAAGAGGTCCCCAGCTGCTCTGTGGGAGGGTGGGCTGCACTCACAATTAAGAGCTAATTAGGGGAGAGACTGTGAAATCCTGATGCAGGATCAGATTTTTATTAAGCCCACAGCAGAGCAGCATCAGTTAACAGAGAAGTCAGAAAAAATGCTGTGCTGGGTCCTTCTGGGCTGAGTGTCATGAACCTGGGACTTTCTCCTGTTCTGATGGATGTGACCTTCTCATTTCCCTTCTCTGCTGTGCTTTGAGGTTCAGAGCGCTGTGGAAGGACACCTGACTCACCCAGTGCTCATTCCCTTCCCTGTGGGCCAAACTTTCCGAACCCAACTCATGCAGCCCAGCGCCCAGGAGAGCTGCAGGAAGCACCTCCCATCACCCATCGGGAAGGCTTCCTGGGGGGAAGGCAGCTGGGAACTCCTGGGGATTCCATCTATCTATCTATCTATCTATCTATCTATCTATCTATCTATCATCTATCTATGTATCTATCTATCTATCATCTATCTATCTGTCATCTATCTATCTATCTATCTATAAGATTTTTGTTTATTTAATTCAGGAAATTCTGAAAGGCCTCTCCCCCTCACCCTGCTCAGGGTAGGGGTTGTGTCCCTGGGCCCCTGCACAGCTCCCAGCACTGGCTGCTCACCATTACCATGGAATTAGTTGGGATTTTGACATTCTTTTAATATTGCAGCTGCAAAAGGTGCAAAAGATGCTCGACACAGGTAGGCACAAGACAAAAGAACCAGGGAGACACCAGACTTCACGTGGGGAGGCACATCCTGACCCAGGGGGACCGAGGGGACGTTTGAGGTGTCCCAGCCCGCCCTGCTGTCCCTGGAGGAGGACGAGCACTTACCCAGCCCATTTGCGCAGTCGTAGAAGTCAAAGCAGTGCACGGTTCGGTCCATCCCGTACGGTCCCATGAGTGTCCTGGGGAGACAAGACGAGCGTGTTTCTGTCCCAGGCTAAAAGGAACAGAGGCACAAGTGCCCAGCCCAGCACTCACAGAGCCACATTGTCCCCACCACTGCCCACCAGACACTGCAGACACCCGAGGGGAGGGACACAGCCCCACGTACCGCACCCACACGGGCAAAAATCACCCCCTGCCAGCCCCCCCGCCGTTCACACGGATAAATGAGAGAATATGTGCAGGGCTGAGCATCATCCTCCCCACCCAGCAAATCTGATGGACCTGTCTGTGATTCATTACCCCAGATTATCGGGGCTGGACAGCTGTGCAGCTCCCGGGAAATGAGATCAGAGCTCGGACCAGTGTGCTGGGAATAAACCAGTTTCACAAACACAGGCAGCCTGTAATGAAGACAGCCCGGTACAATCCACTCCCAAGGTTTTTAATGCAGGCAGAGGGTCTGGAAAAGGGGGTTGCAAGAGCTGCTGAGCTGCTCCAAGTCCTGCCTGGTCTGGTGGGAGCTTCTTATCATGAGCCAGAGTGGGTGGAAGAGCATCACACAGCTGAGATTCCCCCCAAGCCAAGTAACTCCTGCAAACATCCTGCAGTCTCCCCCTGAACACTCTCAGAACAAGGTCCCAAATGAATGACCCCAAAAACACCCTGTCCCAACCACGCATGCCAGACCCCAAACCTGGGAGCACCGATGATTCTCTTTGGGCCCCTCAGGATGGGCGATTTGAGAAACCCCAACCCAGATGAGCCAGGTGGAAAGCAGGGGAGAGGAACTCCCAAAACACTTCACAGCATTTAAATCGCAAGAGAAAAGGTGTTCCCCAATCAGGTCCTAGATCTGAACACACACGAGGAGGAACAACACCGTGGGAAAAAACAGGCTGCTTGAAATCCAGCATGATGCAGGACAGGAATAACCCACAGGGACTTCCCAGGAATCCAAAATAAAACTCAAAATATCGAGCTATCCTGCAAAGCCAGTAACACACAGCTCTAAGGTTTGGACTGGGAGCTTTTTCTCCCAGTTGAAAAATGCCCCTCCTTGCTATCTGTACTCAACACTGAACAAACAACTGGCCACATCTGGCTGTCAGAAAACAGAGCTCGAACGCGCCCCAGGAAGGCAGAGCAGCCCTGGGCCCGGGCTGGTTCAATCCCCTACCCGGGATTTTCAGGGTATTTTGAGTAAATCGCCGAGGAAATTCCCCAGGCGAGCCCCGGGCGCTCAGGGCGGGCTGGAAGGCTCCATACGGATGCAGTTTCAGCGGAGCAGATGCCTCCTTGATACGATCAACTCTTCTCATCATCCCCCTGTGATCACCTCTTATCATCATCATCCCCGCTGCCAGGCACGGCCGCCCAGCAGCCCCGAGCTCTGCTAATGCCACAAAGGCGGAAAACCCAACCGGTGACCGTGCCCTGGGCTCCTCCTGCAGCGCATCCCTGCCTCCCAGCCCTGCTCCTGGAGAAGCCGCAGCGGAAGAACCTTGGCTGGAGGTGGCCACAGGACCCCCAGGACCCCCTCCCTGTTCCCACCCTGGCTGGGGGGGTTACCTGCTGATGATGATGGCTCCCTTGTAAAGGACAGAGACCGCGGGCATCTTGCTGGTGCTGGCAGCCCAGCCCTGCCAGGCACCAGGCACTCTGATTTGGCAGGAATCCGTTGAAGGGATGGGAAAAAAAAAAAAAAAAAAGGAAGAAAAAAAAGGGGGAGGTCGGAGGGCATCACGTGGTCTCCCTGTATGCATGTTAATTCCACCCAACATTAACACAGATCAGCTCAAAACATCTCCAACTTTAGATTAAAGCTGACGCAAGCCGGAGCCGGCGCGGCCCATCCGAGCGCCTTCCCAAAGCAGCGGGGCCCGAGCTCGGCCAGCCCCGAGCAGGGCTGGCCCCTCATCCTGGGCACAACGTGGGAATTACTTGGATGCATCATTGGGAATGGCCCCTCCAGGGATGAAGGGCAGCATTCGGTGCGGGACATTTGCGGTCACCGTCCCCAAAGGATTAAAATCTATAACAAAGCTTTGGAAGCAATAACAGACTGTAGCACTTAGGGGGTTTAGGGTTGATGTTGATTTTTTTTTTCCTTTGAACATCTTTTCCAGCCCACAGTATTTGCTTCTTAGTGCAGAGCAAGTTCAGCCGTTCCCCTGTGTGCTGGGAGGTCGGAAGCCTGATTTGCCTTTGAACAGCCTCTTCCATCCCGGTCTTGATGCACATCATCCATCTGGAGAAGCAGCAGGAACCGTGTCTTGTGGGATGTGGGGATGGAGAGATGAGAAAAGATGACCCAAGGTTTGCCAGTGAATGGGAAGGGACCTGGAACAGCCCACCTCGGGGTTTGGCAGGAGCAGGGCTGTGCTCTTGGAGGAAAAGATCTGGTGACCTTTCCTGAGGAGAGAAATTACCAGCAGACGCACTCCCCTGGAGCTGCAGGAGGACACGGGTCCTGCATGCCAACCAGCTCTGAGGGACATTTCAGGTCACAGGGAAGATTTTGGCCCTGACTCCATCAACGGTGTCCTCCTCGTGCTGTTCCCACAGCGTCTCCTCAGGCTCCTGGCCAGGCCCCATTAGTGGCCCTTGACCTCGTTAGCGGAGCACCAACGAGCATCGCTGTGGACGTGCCTGCCTGGCACTGCAGACTCCTTGCCAAATCATTCCTTGAGGCCGATGCTGTTGGATGCTGCTGTTCCCATGTGTGAACAACTGATTTTATCAGCAGGAGCTTCCCCGATGGCCCTGGGAGGCCTCACTGGGCAAGGCGCTTCAATGGGAAAAGTTCTCCTGCATCTTGTCTTCTTTTTTTTTTTAAAGGCTTCCATTTGAGGGCATTCAGATGCAAGATTAAAACCTGAGTAGATTAGACCTTTAGGTAGCCAAAGCTCTCCTAAAAATCAATTAATCTAGCTGCAAAATCAAAATTTGGATAAATAATGCCAGCTAGACAAAGGTAGATCCATCTGGTGATTCACTGCGCACACCCCAGCACAGCAGGATGTGCCCACATCTGGTTCAGGTCCATGTCGAGGCTTTGGCCAAAGCAGGTTAAGTATGAGGGGTGGTACTGGGGCCATCTCCCAATCTGCTGGTGCTGCAGCCTCCAAGAGCCTCACAAACCTGCCCATCCCTGCAGCGACCCAACAGCAGGGAGATGCTCCTTCTGCCATCCCATGGAAAATGATCAGGGCATGCAGAGCCAAAAATTAAGGCAGGAGGTTCCAACGCCTGGTGACCACCAGCTGTGGCTCTCAGTGACTCATTCAAGGCTGGCCAGGAGGTTTTGTGGCAGAACAGGCAGATAAATTCAACAGTGGGGTGTGGGACCCTCTCTCTGCGCCTGCTCTATGATGGGAGCTGTTCCACAGCAGGGCACAGCTTCCCTCGGGGCAGGAGCATCCGGGCACCCTGCCCAGCTTGGGGTGACCTGTCTGGGCACCCTCACCCAGCAGCCTCCTGCCACTCACTCTCAGGATCACACTCCAACCCTGTGACACACTGATAACCGTCCTGGGGAAGGGACATTTCCATCCCACCACCAAATACCACGTACAACCTTCCGAGGTCCTTTGGGACTCTGCTAATACAAAATTACTGCCCTGATTCTTGGGCCAGAGCCTTGGCTGGAATAAACCAGGGGTGCTGAAGGGAAGGGATTGCACAGCACTGGAGGAGATGGCAATGGGATAAAGCTGAAACACCGGCACAGGTTGCTCAGAGAAGCTGTGTCTGCCCCATCCTGGAAATATCCAAGGCCATGTTTGATGGGGCCCATCCCCATGATAGGGAGTGAAATTAAATTATCTTTAAGGTCCCTTCCAAACCATCCTGTGATTCTATAAGGTGATTTCTGTGACCAGTTTCAGAGAGACTGCAGGAAAGCTCACTGAAGCCAGGCCAACCCAAGCCAAAACTTGACGGAAAACGAGAAAAATTTCCTGCCTGGTGATTCAGTAATTCACGCACCCTGATTTCTGCATCTCAGGGAACAATTTCCACACTCAGGGTTAAACAGATGTGTTTGGGGATCAGCACCTTCAACATCAAGTCCTTCACATGCCCAGTCCTGGGATTTCTGGTCCTTCCCACTGGGTGGGATGTCGTAATAAACCACACACATGTCCATGAGCTGGTAAAAGTAAATGAAAATCAGATCCAAGAGGGCCTCAGGGAAGAGGAGCAGCACTCAGCTTCCAACTTTCCCTCCAAACACTCAGATCCTCAATTCCACCCTCCAAAACTCACAGCGACCCTGGCAAAATCATCAGATGCTGCTGCTGCTCCTGTTCATTAACATCTGATTTATTAGAGGAAGTTTCAACAGAAACAATTCAGAAGATTTTCAGGGGTTTAAAACTTGGAATCACATTCAGGAAGGATTTATAAGCCCCCTGTGACCTGTCTGAGGGTCCCAGGCCTAATTTGTATAACCAGTGCTGAAGGCAAACATCCCACTGGCAATGGGCCTATGCTGTGTGCTCGAGATCCTTACGGAGCTGAGCAATTCTGAGTTAATCCAGGATTCTTATCCCAGGGAACTGCTGAAGAGACTTTGGGTTTTTAAAGAAATGAGAAAATAGGAGTATGAATTGAGAACAAACTAACCCCATGGGGCCAAACAGCAGAGAAACACATTCTTCATTTGTTTGTCCACTTTTTCATTGGTTGTTAGAAAAATGAGTTTGAAAACTCATTGAAAGATTTCTTTTTTTCCAATGGAAAAATTACTTTTGCTTGAAAAAAGAAATTTAATAGAAGTTGACTGAAACGGTATCAGTCAGCTTTACTTGAAACTACCATGTATAGGCAGGGCTGGGTGAAACTTTGACTGGAATGAGCATAAGTCTTGGAGCAGGAGCACAGAGTTAAAAATGCTGACAGCACAAGTCAGATGCATTTCCAGTACATTTTTCTGAGACATCGTGAAGTGGAAAGTGTGGGAGAGTGAAACTGGGAGCGCTGGGGAGAGGCACAGAAACCACTGCCAAGAGGAAGCAGTGGAGAAGGTGATAGGGAACGATTTGGGTTTCAGACAGAGAAGAGGGGAAGAGGATGGCTGAAACAAGCACAGTCAATGGTAAAGTGATGAGAAAAAACAACTCGGGTCTGCCCTTGTCCTTCCTACCCCTACAACAACCAAACAGAGCCTGGAACAATGAGGGGAGTGATGGGTTTAATGTCACTGGGAGTGTTGGCATCACACGGTCAACACGTCCAGCAGAAAATGCAAAATCCCGTGGGAAGACATCACACAAGGCTCATCTCTTGTGAAACACACCTCCATTTGAAATTGAGGGGCTTGGTGAGTGCTCCTGCTGGCCAAACAGCCCTTCAGACCTGGCTGCTCAGTGGGGTGTCCTGGGTAACCCAAACGGTTGTTGTGTTCATATCTAGCTGTGCCCAAACGCTGCTGTCTTGAACCAAGACATGGGGTCATCCCCAGGTCGTGCTGAGGCCTTACAAGGAACAGAGCCATCAGCTTCCTCAGTTATTGCAGCCCCCACAGCGAGGTTAAACCCAGGATCCAGAGTGGGGAGCAGCTGAGCCCGGGCATGGCCACACCCCAGGGAGATGCCCAGCCTGGCCAGGTCCCACGGCGAGCATCCCCGGGTGATCCAGGTGATTCGGCCAGAACCAGATCATCCCAGAAAGAGAACAGCCCCAGGAAGGGAACAGCCCCAGGAAGGGAACAGCCCCAGGAAGGATCCAGGCAGGGGCACACGGATGGGAAAGGGAAGGTTGTGCTGACAGCAGCACCCCCGAGCCCGCAGGGAGCCTCTGCGCGCAGCCGAGCAGAGGAAAAGGGTCCAAGTAGGTTTGCGGGGGTGGGAATTAGAGGTGGAAAGACATCCTGCAGTGGAAGTGAGATCTGTCTGAGGGCTGTCAGCTCCGGAAAGCGGCATTAAGAAGGTGGGAGGGCTCACCCCAGCAGGGCACTGGGTCACAGTCTCTGCCATCATCCCACCGACGGCGGGAGCGGCAGCAGGAGCCAAGGGCTGCCCGGGCAGCAGCAGGAATGTTGGATCGTTATTAAGTGAGTTCATTTCATGACACAACAAAATTAGCGTAGGCTGCAGAGGCTTTTACATCTGATTAGAAAACAGAAAAATGCAACTGTGCTGCTTGCAGGATCAGCTACAAAGCATTGGGGATAAATCACAAAATCAATCAGCTGCTCTGGAGCTGGGAAGGAGCTGCCCACAGTCCCAGGGCAGCCCACGGTGTTCTCGTAATAACACCCATGGAGCCACTTCAGATGAGCTCAGGAGATCAGGGATGTTCACAGACAAGTCTGAACAGAAGAGGGAACAAACAATCACGGAAAACCAGGTTAGAAGGGACCTCAAGGAGCACCTGGTGCAACCTTCCTTGTCAAAGGCATGGTCTAGACAAGACAGCCCAGCACCCTGCCCAGCTGAATCTTGAAAGCTTCCAATACTGGGGGATGCACCACTTCCCTGGGCAGATGATTCCAACAGCTGATTGTTCCCATTACGAAAAGTTTTCCTCTCGTGTCCAGCTGGAACCACCCCAGGAGGAACTCGCACCCAAAGGAAAGCACAGTGCCAAAATTACTGGCAAGGGAAGCAGGCAGGTCCTACAGAGAGTACTCAGGGATGGGCAATTCCATGCTCCCATCCCAGCCCTGGGTTCAGCACCTCCCTGGCCCCCCTGCAGGTGGGCAGAGGGTGTCAGTGGGTGAAGTGATGCTGCCAGCCCTGGGTGGGCGACACCGCTCCTGCAAGCCTGGGGTCCTCATCCCCATGAGCAGGGCTGCCAACCACCCCACATCCCTGTGTCCACACCCTATGGACACTTCCCTCCTCCTGAGGACCTTGTGGACCCCAGTACTCCTTCAGTCCCTTCCTCTGGACCCCTCCAGCTGCAGAGGTCAGAGGGTGGTTCCTCCCCACTCCTGCTGCTGCTGGGTCACCCCTCACTCCAACCTGAGCCAAGCCTGGAGATGGAGAGTTGAGGAGTATTTGACGCCAGGGCAGTTTTCCAATGCTTGGTCCCTCCTTCTGCTGGAGGAAGGTGTCTCCACCTGAGGCTGATGCATATTCTCACTCCTCAGGAAGGAAGGCCCCTTCTCCCAGGACATCTGCACCACCAGACCACCAAGACCTCTCACTGCTGGCCAGGTTTTCTGTTCTTCAGCCCCTTTTATCACCCTCCTCCAAGCACCCCAGTATCCCCACTTCCTCCTCCCCACTTCCCAGTATCCTCAGAAATCAGTGGATATCTTCAGCATGAGGGGTTCATCCCAATGAACCTGTGCTGTCTGGAAGTCAGGTCTCTGCTGCCCATCACCTTCACTCCCAGGTGGAGAGGGACTTCCAGAAGGAAGCTGGTGCCACCTGACAATTATGCATCAAGTCAACTGTGGTGGAGCATTTTCTGGAGGTGCTTCTTGCCCAGGGAGAAGATGGTCAATCCGTGGGCACTTGGCTGGCAGAGCTGCTGGGGAGGTTAAACCTGACAAGAGGTTACAGGGGTTTTCCCATGGACATCAACATGCAGCTCTTCTCATTCTGTTCCAAAAGGTTTTGGTTGAGGAAAAGGCAAAAAAACCGTCTTCAATTAGCCTGTCTTGAAGTAATTAGGAAGAGAGACTGTTTAAGGTAGAAGGGAGGTTGGGCCTGGTCTGCCAGAAGTTTTTAGGAAAGGTGTTCATGCCAGAGCCCAGCTGAGCCAAACATCCCCCAACATCTGCTCCAGTCCAACCCTTGGATGTACCCACCGAGATGGGGATTAACACAATTAAACACAATCACATGGGAAAGCTCAAACTGGCGCCTTCATTTTCACCCCAGCAGGTCCAAGGTGTGGTAACACCTCTCACACAAGGAAGCCTTCCTCCTCCTCCTCACCTTCCCACGAGGTGGGTGATCTGCTGCTCTGCTTGGGGACTTGTCCTGTGGCCCCAGTTTGGGTGTCAACTGCTGTGAAGGGTTAACAGGATTATAAACCTCCCTGCCTGCCTAAATCCCCTGGGCTGTGGGATTGGACTGGTTATAAACTTATTACCAGGGGCTGGTGGGGGCTGCAGAACCTTCTCTGCCTGCCCGGCCACCTTCTGTCCACCCCACATTAATGGGGGAAAACCTGAGAACCATGGCAGGAAACTCATCCAAGAGAATCCATGAAAATAGAGATGGAAAGAGAGAAGTGAGGGAAATAGCTGGGTATGGAAAGATGGGACCTGGCCGTGCCTGGTGAGGAGCCAGCAGTGAATCCAAACCCACCTGGAGCACACAGAGCACACACGAGACCTGCCCGGCACCGACGGGCATCTTCAGGGCTGTTTTATTCCCTGTCAAACTCTGGCAAAGCTCCTGCACAAAAGCCACCACTGCAAAAGTTGCTTGGAGCTTCCAGCAGCCGCTTTCTTGAGGAGCAAAGCCGTACTGGAGAGCCCCGTGGGGTCACACCGGCAACACCATCGGGAGAAACTGGGAATGAGGGAGGAGGTGCTGCTCCAGCCGCGGCAGTCACCAGCCCCCGCTCTGGTGCTGCCGGTGAGGTCCTGCTGATGGCTCGTGTTTATTTATTAAATTCCTATTTCAAACTCCAAAATTAATCTTTTAATCAGCGGCAGAGCGGGGTCATCCTTATCGGAGTGCCGGGGAGGTGTTATCTCCCCGCCATCTGCTCGCCACCCTCCGCCGCGTCCCGACGGAGCCGGCAGACAGCCGGACACCAGCCGGCACATCTGGCAGCCGTCACATGTTGGGGACAGTCCCCCAGCACAGAGCTGACCACCCCTCTCCTTCCATAACAAGCCCAGCGGACAAAGCTGAAGGACGGTTCAACCCAAAATTCCAGCGTTTGAGCAGACTTGTGAGGTAGAAGATGGGGTTTGAGCGCTTCTTCCTCGCAGGAGCAGAACGGCGCGGCTCAGCAGCCCCGTGGAGCCAGGGATGCCCAGGGGACCCCAAAGAGATGACGGTGCTGCTCCCATACACACCCCACGGCCCAACAACGTCAGCACCCACCTGGCAGCGCTGCCCCAAACACAGCCCACGCCGTCTCGCCTGTCCGGCACCACCTCCTTCCAACCGGCCATTGATCCTGCCTTTTCTGCACCCGAAAGCAGCAGGGCAGCACCAACACAGCCACTCAAGCCACCCTCTCGGTCTCTGGTGCTGCCCTCACCATCCTGCCTGCACCCCCGGGGGCAGCCGCCCCGCAGCCCCCCCAGCCCTCGCTCCAATGACCTACTTCAGCCGGAGACGGATCATGTCCCAGCAGCGCCAGGGATCACGGTCCCTGCCGGCTTCAGGGTGCCCTGGGCTCTTGGTCTCGGCTGGGGAGAAGCCCAGCTTTGGCCGGCCCAAGAAAACCTCCTCCAAACCGCAGGGGATCCCGAGACCCCGCGGGGGCCCACGCCGGCTCTGGCTCCGGCCCACTGACCCCCAGTTAATCGGCTAAAGCGGCACGCTCTGAACCCTGGCCCGGGCACAGCCGCGCTGCCGCCGGCTCTCTGTGCCCTACATAGACATCTGCAGCCGCCCGTGCCCGCCGTCACCTGCCGTCCCCTCCGCCGCCTTCCCCGCACCCAGCCGGGCCCTGCTCCTCGCCCAGCCGCGCCCCGGGCACCGGCGTGGGGGGACAGGGTCCTTGTGGGGAGGTTTTCTCAAAGGGGAGAGCCCAGCACCAGAACTGCAGCAGGAGCACCCACAACTGCTCGCAGAGGCTGCGGGTGTTCCCCCAGTTGCTGCCTGGAAAATAAATCCCCTTCCACACCCCTGGCTGAGCCCGGCCTCACCTGTGCGCTGCCCCTGAAAGCGCCGTGGGACCCCCATCAGACCCTGCCCACCGCAGAGGGGCCACCAAAATGCTTCGAATCAAGCCCCGCCAGAAGCCACGGAGTCACCGAACGCATCCTCCCCAACTCCATCCCTGGAGAGCGGATCCAAGGCTCCGGGCGCTGCCCGTTCCCGTTCCCGTTCCCGTTCCCGGCGCGGCCCCATCCCGCCCCGCTTACCAGTAAATGAGGGAGAGCCCATCGAAGCGCTCCAGGGGTCGGCCAGGGGGCTGGAGGTAGGACATCATCCGGGGCCACCGGTCCCCGCCGGGCCCTCAGGGCTGCCGCGGCCGGCTCCTGCCGCCCGGGGCCATGGGCTCGCAGTGCCAGCGGCTGGCAGGGCTCCCCGGCACGGCTCCCTGGCACGGCTCCCCGCCGCAGCGGCTACACCTAATCCCGGCCGGGCAAGCATGTGATCGCCCCTCGGCCGGCTCCCCCAGCTCAGCCCTGCCGGTGGCTGCGGGGACGGAGCGGCCGTGCCGGGACCCTGCGCTGCGGCCAGTTCCAGCCAGCGGGGCTGAGCCACACCTGGGGCGGGAGCCACGGCGACCTCGGGACCCCCACGGCAGCCGGCGAAGTGTCCCTGGCACCCACGTGCCACCATCCCACTCTCCCTCCCCGCCACGACGGCCCTGATTCCATAAACTGGGCATTTATTTTGGCACGATGAGT
>VZTX01009984.1:0-11309 GCA_013400915.1 Pardalotus punctatus
AGCCCCACATTCCCCTCCTGCTCCCCACGCAGGGAATTCCTGGGAGTTCATCCCGAGAGAGGATCAGGCTCAGTGTGGTTTGTGTGAACAGCTCTGGGGTCCCTCAGCCCCACGGCTCGCTCATCCCTGAGTTCTGTCATCCCAGAACCAGCACTCTGCGAACACCATGCTAACAGTGAGGAAAGGTAAGAGCTGTTTGTGTTCCCACTTCCCTCACCGCAAGTCACGACTGCAAAAAAAAACCAAACCAACCAAACCAAAAGCCCAAGACAAAACAAAAGTCCCAGAACTGCATCCATAAAATCAAATAAATACAAATGCAATGACTGATCTGAAGGAAAACAATCAACTGCGAGCCAGTTTATTCAATCTGCCTAATGTAAGAAGGTTGCAAACATCCCACTGTTTACTCTGAGGGTTTTTTTTCCCCTTTTGGCAGCAATAAAAACAAATAAAGCAGAACCACTTGTTATTCAATCTGAGGTCTGAATATACCCGAAGAATCAAAGCCAGCAGCAGAGCGATGAAAGGCATTTGGCCCAGACCCCTTTCACAAGGAGTCCTGCAAAATTCCCTCTTTGTAAACTGCATTTTGGAGGAATTTTTTTTCTCACTGCGGTGCCCCCCAAGATTTGCTCAAAGCCACTGCATTTTTCCTCGATTAAGCATTTGAATAATTTCCTTAAATCTCACAGCCATCACCTCCTGTCACACCTTCCTCCGCCAGATTAAAAACCGCTTTGTGCCCGTGCCCAGATCCCAGCCCAGGCCGCTCTCTGATCTGGCCTTTGATGGGAAAACCAGGGCGATCTGCAGCCGCCGGGGGAACCACGGATTTCCCTCGCACCTGCCAGCACAGCCAGCGCCCCTGCCGGGGCACGGAGCCTCCTCCGGGGGCACCGAGAGCCCTCGGGCACTGCGGGATCACATCTGGAGCTGCCGCAACACATCTGGACCTGCCGGACACACCCGGGCCCTGACAGAACACATCTGGACCTGCTGGACACATCTGGACCTGCTGGACACATCTGGATCTGCCAGGATGCACCTGGACGCTGCTGGACACATCTGGNGGACACATCTGGACCCTGCTGGACACACCTAGACCCTGCCGGAACACATCTGGACCTGCCAGACACACCCGGACCCTGCTGGACACATCTGGACCTGCTGGATACATCTGGACCTGCCAGGATGCACCTGGACGCTGCTGGACACATCTGGACACATCTGGGCCCAGCTGCAGCTCCCATCCGTGGGTGCTTGGCCTGGGCACCTGTGAGCAGCTCCCAGGGAAGGCAGGCAGGTGACCCCGAGCTGTGACCCCGAGCCCTGACCCCGAGCCCTGACCCTGAGTGGTGACCCCGAGCCGTGACCCCCCAGCCATGACCCCAAGCCCTGACCCCGAGCTGTGACCCCCAGCTCCGACCCCCAGCCGTGACCCTGAGCTGTGACCCCGAGCCCTGACCCCGAGCCCTGACCCTGAGTGGTGACCCCGAGCTGTGACCCTGAGCCATGACCCCGAGCCGTGACCCCCAGCTGTCCCCTGGGAACGCAGGGCTGTCCCTGCTCCCAGGGCTGTCCCTGCTCATAGCCCTGTCCCTGCTCCGGCCCTGCACCGAGCCCCCCAGGGAATTCCTGTCTGGGATTCCAGAACCCGTGGAGGAGCCCTGGGATGGGGCCATGGGAGAGCTCCTGTCCCCAGGAGCTCAGGGGATGGGGCCAGCCCTGCCCTCGCCACAGGGGGCACCAAGGTGGGCACCAGGCAAAGGCAGCTCTGGGGATATCGGAACACTGGGAAAGGCTTCAGATCCAGAAATCCCTGGATTTCAAGGGGGTGCTTAAAGCCAAAGCCCCCCTGAGAAAGCCTGTCCCTGGACAGCAGCACCCGGGATACTTTATAAAATAGTTATTTGGTCATAGCCCCTTCTCGAGCTCTTCTGCAAAGCAGCGCTTTCAAACTCTGCCAATACAAAAAGAAAAATTCAAGAAATCTCCTCACATCCATTATTGAGTGGATCTCAGTCAGAAAAACACAGAAGCCCCAGGGTAACTTTGCACCCCTCAGGTGTCCCACGGAAATGAATTCTGAGGTTTATCTGATAAACCCTGGCCTGCCCATCCCCACCTTGTCACCGAGTGCCACCTCCAGGAATCCCTTGGGCACCTCCAGGGATGGGCACTCCAACCCTCCCTGGGCAGCCCCTGCCAATCCCTGAGCACCCTTTCCATGAGGAAATTCCTGCTGGTGCCCACCCTGAGCCTCCCCTGGCCCAGCCTGAGGCCGTTCCCTCTCCTCCTGTCCCTGTTCCCTGGGATCAGATCCCAAATCCCCCCCAGCTGTCCCCTCCTGTCAGGGAGCTTAGAGAAGCAGAAGGTCTCCCCTCAGACCTCAGGACAGCACACACACCTTCCAGGACGGATTTGTGGTTCCCAACACCTCCCTGGCATCGTTAAGCCACAAATTCACTCAGAAACCCTCGCTCAGTGTCCCAGAGGAGGTGAAATACAGTCACTTGTGAGGAGAGAACAACAATAAAAGGAGAATGAACGCTCCCTAAGCGCTTCCTAAAACAAAAAATTTGATATGCAGCCCGTGTACCCACGCAATTACGGAGCCTCCTAGCTCTGAGCTGTAACAGATGGAATTCTTTCCCCCTGTCTCTCTTTGGAGATGAGGTGAACAAATTCCTCGGGGGAAGAGCAGGCAGAGTTGCTGAGCTGGCAAGGCTTGTGCCAAGCGGCTGGTTCCTGACCGAGCCATGGCTCTGGGTAGGCACAGCCTTTGTGCCACCAGCCCGGCCAGGGAAGGCGTGGAACAGGCCACGGATAAATTCCTGAAAGCACAGGAAGCGGGAGAACAGCAGAGCAGCGCAAGGAGTCGCTGGAAAACGATGCAGATTTGCTGTTTATTTATTGAAGTGGCATCTTTGCTTTGGACCTTTCTGTGCTGCAGCTCATAAATTGCACTGAGCTCTGGTTCCTGGGACAGCCCCAGCAGAGAGGGGAAGGAGAACTCGCAGCCTTCGCCAGGAACTAGGGGAAGGGAAGAAACTGCTGACAGCACAGCTCTGCTCCTAAACTGTTTTGTTCTAGAAGGTCTCAAAGCCCTGCTTGAATATTAAAATCAATCTGTACCCACACAACCTTTACTTAAAATAAACCATTTTAACCTCATTTTACAAGGATGGGGCAGAAAAGAGTTTGGACGGGGTTTGGAGCAGCCTGGGATGGTGCAAGGTGTCCCTGCCCGTGGCAGGGGGGGGATGAGATGGGATTTAAGGTCCCCTCCAAGCCAAACCACTCCAGGATTTCGGGAGATAGGTGGGAATACCTGAACCTGCCTCGCACACACCTCAGCCCCTGCCTGTGAGCTCACAGGTGTCACAGTTCCACACCCAGCCCCTGTCACTCGGGCTCTGGAGCTGCACACACCAGATCAGACACTCAGCCAGCGCAGGGAGAGCTCAGCACATCCCAAAGCAGAGCAGTGCAAACGCATTTATGAGAAATCAGCAACACAACTTTACATTAACACGGTGAAGGAGAGAAAAAACTCAGAGGAACTCCTGCAAGCTCCAAATGACCCCACTCGGTTCTGCCTCCCAGTTCTTGGCCTGTTGCAGTCACTGACCCCCACTCCCAAAGCAGAATATTTCCGGCAGCAGCTCATTTCTGGAGGGCCAGAGGGCTCTGCCAGCCCTCGCTGAGGAACTCTTGGCAGTCTGGAATGTCAGGGGCTCTGCCCTCCATTCTTTTCCCAATCACAACACAACAAAGCCGTTTGGATTTCTGAAATGTCACCGTGCCTGCCCAGAGCCCTGGTGCAGACAAGGTAATTATCCCTCCCTGTCACCCTTGCTCGTTCCAGCTTGGTTAAAATGAAGTGTTTTTACCCAGTCTGTCAAGCAGCAGCCTGGGGAAGGGTTCTGAATTCCAGCTGAGGTGAAGCGGGCAGCTCTGGGCAGAGGGGAGGGGGAAACTTGGGCACTTGGGCACTTTGGCTCCTCCTCAGCCCTGGGCACTGCTCCCCCTGGCATCTGACACCAGTCCCAAGTAAAACAGGCTGCTCCTCGGCTGGAAAACCCCACACTTCAAAGGGAGGAGAGCTTATCTTTCATTTTCTATAGATCAGTTCTGCAGCGTGTTGATGTATTTATAGTTTTAATACACACCCATAAATGCCCCCTAAGCAGGGGATATTGCACCTCTCGATTACTGTTATTGCTTTATTGCTCCTGGGAACCATAAATTAACAGCTTCCCCCAGCAATGCTCACAGGGCACAGAATTAGATTACAATGTACATACACAAGAGCCTATTAAGGCGCTGCCGTTCCATAAAAGTCTTTATAGTTTTTAAGTGTACACCTATAAGTGTTTCAATTAAAGAACTACATGCTTGCCTGGTAATTGCCCTCCCATTTGTGATAGGGCTCGGCAGCAAAAAGAGGCAGAAGCAAGACTAAAAGGTGGAAAATTGGAATATAAAACACCGAATATCAAACTGCCATAAAAAGAAAACCACAGGTTTAAATTATGCTTATTAGAGTCGTTTGCATGGTTTAACTCTTGCACTCTGCTCTGAGGAATCTGTTGTTTGTTTCTCACAGAGAAAACTCTTCTCTCCCTGTCCCGGCTTCGGCAATGGCTTTGCTTTTCTGGGGAGCAGCTGCCACCAGGAACCCCCTGGAGTGACCACAGAGCATTTCCAGAGTGGCCACCACAGCAAAGTCCAGGCCAGGGCTCCAGGGAAGCCGGAGCTGTCGGAAGGATGACATCTGGCGGCAGGACGGCTCCGAGAGCAGGGATTAATTAAACCCTGCAAATTGAGCTGCAGCCAGCAGCTGCCAGGAGCGCAGCAAAACTTCCGTCAACCCTGCTTGGAAACTGGCGGCTTTAAGGGTCGGGGAGGGATTTCTCACCGTGTTTGGGGAATTGTGTCCCCTGGCAGGGAGAGCCGCCCAAGACAGGGGCTCAGGTGAGCTCTGCTGCTCCCAGAGAGCATTTTGGGGCTCATGGCCTGGAAACAGAGCCTGGGAAACGGCTGGGGCTGCACTTCGGGGTCCATTGGAGCCACAAATCTGTGTTTGGGGCTTTCGACCGCACTGCGTAATCCAGAGTCTCCAAGGGGGGCACAATGCTGAATGTGGAATGTTCTGGAGAATTAAGAAGGAAACTCATTGGAGCATCACTCTGGAAAGTGGTCTCAGCTCCTTGGCAAACCTCATTTTACTGCCAAGTTTGGCAGAAAATGGTGTTACTTTGAAATAAGCCTGGCATCAGAACCCAAATTTGAGTTTTTCCACCCTGTGGAGACTCCCTGGCACCAGTGGCAGCTCCTGCAGCAGTTCCATGGGTGATTCCTAAAGAATCAGGGTGGGATGGAAGGGAGAAGTGGGCACCACTTGATAAGCAGCAGACATTAATTAATACTCCATTACAATGGAATTCAGCTGGAATAATGTATGGAGGCCACATGAAGAGTAAAGGGAAATTCATCATGGTTAATGTTATTACACTGAATGTCAGAGGAAGCAGTGATGATTTGCCACTTACTGTAGGATGGAATGTAATCTAAATGCAATTGTGCTTGGATTGCCTGGAACATCCATATTAAGGAGAACTGGCAGGAAAACCAGGATTTGCTGCTCCTCCATGGCTGCTTTATGGGACCCTGAACTTGCAGGTCCAGCTTGTGGATGGTGCCTCTGTTTGCCAAGGCACGAGCAAGACAGATTTTAAAATCAAACATTCTGCATTTATCCTCCCTTTTAAAGGCTGTAACGCTTGGGCATGTTTGGATTTAATGGGGCAAGTTCTGGCGTCCTTTTGGGATGACCCTGAAAAATCAACTCAACTCTTCGGGGCTTTTTCTCCTCCCCAACAGACATTTGTCCTTCCTGACAATCCTGTTGACTTACAGGTGTTGAAAACCTTTTTCAGTGGAGGTTCAGGTGCCCATTTAGCAAAATTTATCTGCACTTTCAGAGCTGTGCTTGGGTTGAGTTCTCATTGATGGCACCCTGGGAGCAGCCTATGGGCCCTGGGAGGCAAAGCAGGAGGGCTGCTCCGAAGGAATCATTTATCCTTTAGAAGAAAAGCTTTTCCCTTCAAAAATTACAACTCTGCCAGATTGTTCCTGATATTTCTTCAACAGAGAAAAAAAAAAAAAGCCTCTTTCAGGGTTCAGCATTTGTCTGGATGGTTTAAAAACCCATCCACCAGTGTTCGTCTGCAAGACATCAGCAAATCCGCCGCACAAAAAAGGGTTTCCCATGGAATTGTGCAGGATTTGTGTTGTGCTTCTCCCCACCCACTCAGTGCTGGGTTTCAGCAAGGACTCTTTGGGAACAGAAGTCAACAGGTTGTTGGAAAATCTCCCTAATTCCCCTGCTCTGTGATGACACAACCTTCAGCTGCTGCTGTAACATTATTCCAAAGCCATCATCACACATTCCCTTTTGAAATAAAAAAAATATCTACAGGGATTTATTTTCTTTTAAATATCTATAAATCAGCATTCATTGCAGCACTATAAATTCTAATTCTTTAAAGGAAATGGTGTCTCACATTTGCAGCTGATTCCATTCGAGTCCCACACAGCTGTGCCAGGGCTGCTTTGTCATTGAAATAAAAACCCAGAGGTTTCCATTAGCTTTAGGTCTATGGAAAGAAATACATTTATGTATCTTTTAGAAGATTCTAAATAGTTATTATTTATTTATACAGCCCTGGAAGCTTGCTAGGCATTTCACAGGCACGCAAGGAGGGCTCAGCCTAAACCACAAACAAATAAACCCAGCAGAGAAGAGAAGGAGAAACAGCATTTCCCCTCTCAGGGCTGTTGGTGAGTGACACTGCCCCAGCTCTGCCACAGCATTTCCCCTCTCAGGGCTGTTGGTGAGTGACACTGCCCCAGCTCTGNGGAGGGCTCAGCCTAAACCACAAACAAATAAACCCAGCAGAGAAGAGAAGGAGAAACAGCATTTCCCCTCTCAGGGCTGTTGGTGAGTGACACTGCCCCAGCTCTGCCACAGCATTTCCCCTCTCAGGGTTGTGAGTGTGTGACACTGCCCCAGCTTTGCCACAGCATTTCCCTTCTCAGGGCTGTCGGTGAGTGACACTGCCCCAGCTCTGCCGCGGCTCCCAAACTTTTCTCTCGTTCACAGCTGCCCTGCAGCTCCGCCAGCAGCAGCTGCACCCAAGCAGGGCCACCCCAGTGTGGTGGGAGGACAGGAATTTCCGCAGGGAGAGCCTGTGGCAAAGTTCAAGGGAGGTCAGCAATGAGAATCCCAGACTGATGTGGGTTGGGAGAGACCTGAGAACCCCTGCAGTGCCACCCCTGCCATGGCAGGGACACCTCCCCCTGCCCCGTCCAGCCTGGCCTGGGACCTGCCTGTCTTTAAGGACCATTCCCTGTGCTCAGGACACTGCACCGCTGCCATCACACAAATGAAGAATCCTGACTTTTCGTTATTTTTCACTCCCTTCCCCGTTTAACAGCGCCGGGTCTCTTCCCCACCCTGCTGGCTGCAGCCAACAAATCCAAAACAGAACTCTGGAGAAAATGTTTTCCTTTTCTTCTGAAGGAGCTAACGAGAGCCAGGGCGACATTTATGGATAATTAAAGGCAACACTGATGAGCCCAAGAGTTGCAATTTCTCTTTTCAGTAGAAGACCCCTTTTTAATCCAGGTCATCTTCAGCCGCTTTAGAGCTGTGACAATTTCTCCAGAAACACCGGTAGAGGTTGTAAACTTTAATGACCTTTTACTTTCTGGGGCCTTGTTTTTCCACAGCTGTAATTAAGCAGTGCTCTGTGGATATCTCTACATTTAATGGATAAAAAGGATTCATATTACACTAAAAATCATCTCTGTGCTCCCCACTACAAACTTGCCCAGCCCAGACTCAGCTGTGGCCAACAATACGAGAGGAGTCATTACTGTAACTAAATTAGACCGTTTGTTTTCTTTCCCTCAAATCGAATTGTGGAGGAGCTGCTTTATTGCAAAACAGACATTAAAATTCCAGCTAGACCTCCGAGAGAAAGTAATTTCTATTTTATCAGCACTGTAAAGCTGTCTTTATGTTCTGAAGCAGGAAATATTGCAGGGATATTTATAGCTCCAGCACCAAAGCCAGTTTGAATAGAAATGTTACTGCGGTCGGCAGAGCTGTCACATTGCTCAGTGGAGCAGGGAATTTTAGTGAATTTGTGAATTACCCTTTCAGTCTTGACAAGTCTTTCAACGAGCCTGGTGTGTCTGGAGCTGCTTTGTGCTTTCGGGATAATGATTAAAGACTCGGATCCCTTCAGGAGGTTTCCGTGGCATCTCAGGACGCTCTGTCCCCACCACGAGACCCCCCGGAGCACCCCAACCTCGCTGTGCCCCAGCAGCTCTGCCCGGGCTCCCTGCAGGACCCGCTGTGTTCCCAGCCGCAGCCCTGCATCGTTCCTGACCCAGGAGTGCAGATTCCCCACCACTGGCCAAGATTTCCAAAGGATTCACAACTTTTTCCTTCCATCCCCCGGGCGGTGCAGGAGGAGTTCTGCTCCATCCGTGCCCGTCCTCTGCCCGTTTAATGCTGCTGTTATCCAGCTGAACAAGCTGAGGCAGGGAGGGAACAGAACATTTGTCTTTCAGCTTTCTGCCTCGGTGGCAGCGGCAGGAGAGTGCCTGGGATTCCCCACATGTCTGCGACCCCCGGCCTTTGTCATTAACCAGCATTGCAAATGGGCCGCACCGGGAGAAAATCTCAAATAAATACTTTGTGTCCCTGATTAAAGCCATCCATTATCATCCACGTGCTAATGGATTGGAGCAGCGAGCCGAGGCAGAGACACCGCAAACCCCGCGGAGACACCGCAAACCCCGCAGAACCCAGCCCGAGCACTTCTCCTGCTGGGCTCCGAGCAAAACCATCTCCGTAGGGCTGGTGAAACTCAGCCAGGGCCAGGGAACGTCACACGGAGCCCCCCAGGTGTGGATCCACCTGAGAGGCTCTCACCAGGTGTGGATCCACCTGAGTGGCTCTCACCAGGTGTGGATCCACCTGACAGGCTCTCACCAGGTGTGGATCCACCTGAGAGGCTCTCGCCAGGTGTGAATCCACCTGAGAGGCTCTCCCAGGTGTGGATCCACCTGAGAGGCTCTCCCAGGTGTGGATCCACCTGAGAGGCTCTCTCCAGCTGTGGATTCACCTGAGAGGCTCTCTCCAGGTGTGGATTCACCTGAGAGGCTCTCTCCAGCTGTGAATCCACCTGAGAGGCTCTCACCAGGTGTGGATTCACCTGAGTGGCTCTCTCCAGATGTGGATCCACCTGAGTGGCTCTCTCCAGATGTGGATCCACCTGAGTGGCTCTCCCAGGTGTGGATCCACCTGAGTGGCTCTCACCAGGTGTGGATTCACCTGAGTGGCTCTCACCAGGTGTGGATCCACCTGAGTGGCTCTCACCGGGGCAGGACAGGTTCCGAGGAGCTGCTGCTCTGGCCAGTCCTGCCCACAGCGGGCTGGCAGAGCTCAGCCAGGTCCCTCCTGTGTCCCAGCCCCACACCCGGCTCTGCCGAGGGAAGATCGAGAGGAGGAAAAGCCCTTCAGGACTGCGGAGAGGGGCGGCTGTGTCTCGGAAAGCGCCGATTCCGACTGCGCCCCGGGCAGCAGCTCCACTGTAAATGCTCTTGCTGATGGGTTTCCACTTCACTCTGAGCTTGATCTTTTGACTGATTTGATTTTTGTTTCAACTCTCCATTTCCCTCCTCTTCACCTTTTGTTCTCCTGCTTCTTTTCCATCATCACTCTTCTATAAATCTGTGCATTTGCTCTCCTATCTTCCCTGTCAGCTTCACTTCAACCCTAAATTCACCTGTACTTTCCAAGCCTCACTAAATCTTATTCCCTCCAAAATCACCTGTGAACCATTCTCCCTGTCCTTTTCTCCAAAATCTTTGGATTGCTCTGGGGTTTTTTTTACCCCTCTCCTTTTTCTGTGTATCCACTTATGCCACATTTAATTGGTGACTCCCGTCCCAGACCTCCCCGAGCTCTCCCCGAAGCCTCTGAGGATCTCCCAGTGCCATTGACAGGAGCTGAGCACGGAGCAGGTTTGTCCTGGGATTGACGGGGACATTCAGGGCTGAGGGTGCCCCAGAAGCACCAGGACCAGCCTGGAGTCCCTGCATGGTTAATGCAATCATCCTGCTGGGATAAATGCAGGAGCTCCTGCTCCAGGGCCCTCAAGAACGTGCTTCCCAAGGATGCTGATAATCATCGGTTGTTTGAAAGGAATTAGCTGCCTTTTCATTCTCTGCTTCTTTCTATCTCCACTTCATGAATTTTCTCTTGTGTTTAGCAGAGCCATTTATAAAATCCAGATTCCTATTGATTGCCAAGGAGAATGAACAATGATGTGCTCCAGTGTCCATCTCTGCTCTCCCCCCATGGCACAGGAAAGATTTATATGATTTTCTGGGTGTGCTGCTCCCCTGCAATTGAGTCAACAATCAAGTCACACTAAATTAAACACAGATATATTTCTTCTCCTGCCCTACACGAGGATGCTCTGCCAGGCTGCCCCTGGGGAAGGCACCGTCCCTCCCTCAGGTCAGGAAAAGCCAAATTCACTCGGGGCAGAACTAAATTTGTGCACAGAGAACACCTGAGCAGCTGGAGACCCTTTCCCAAGGAGAGTTTGGTGCTGTTCCAGGGTGTTTGAGACAGCACCTCAAGCCCCTAAATACATCCAGGAAAGTATAGATACAGAAATCATGGAATCAGAGAAAGGCTGGGACTGGAGGGACCTTAAAGCTCACCTAGATCAAAAAATCAAAATCACCCCCAAAAATCAAACATCCACAAACATATGAGTGATGGGTGGGTATGAAGAGAGCTGGGAGGGAACCAGGCCAGGCTGGGGCACCCTGGGACAGGGGAAGGTGCCCTGCCCACGGCAGGGGTGGCACTGCACCAACTTAATGTCCTTCCACCCCAAAGCCTGTGGGATCCCTGTGAGCACCCAAGCCTGTTCTCCCCGCTCCCCAGGGTGCCCTGCATCCTGTGGGGAGCTCCTGGTGAGCAGTGCCCAGGAGCTCCCTGCTTCCAGCAGACCCCGTCAAACCCCACCACAGGAAAAGCTCCCATCAAACCCCACCACAGGAAAAGCGCCCATCAAACCCCACCACAGGAAAAGCGCCCATCAAACCCCGCCATAGGAAAAGCTCCCATCAAACCCCGCCACAGGAAAAGCTCCCATCAAACCCCGCCACAGGACACGCGCCCATCAACCCCCACCACAGGAAGAGCTCCA
>VZTX01009985.1:0-37829 GCA_013400915.1 Pardalotus punctatus
CCCCACGGCCCCCGCCCCACGGACCCCGCCCCACGGCCCCGCAGGGCGGGCGAGGGCTCGGCCCCGGGGCCCCGGGCAGCCGGACCTGGTGCCCGGGTGAGGCACAGCCCTACTTTGGCACTTTCTATTGTCGCACCATTTTCTTATTTTTTGCAGAGGATTGCTGAGCCCTTTCAAGTGTTAGTGAATGAGGGCTTTTGAGGCGGATGAAGGATATATAACTATTGCTTCACAGGTGAACACAGAGAGTTTAAATGACTGTGTCATCAAGGTTATGTAGGAAATCTTTGGGCCAACAAAGATTCCTTCCTCCTGCAGGAAAATCATTCTCTTTTATCACAAGGTTTATTTTCTCAGGTAAAATCCAACATCTTCCCTTCAAAGAAGCCTTACAAGACTACATGAACTATTTGATTATGTAGCAATATATGTGACTATCTTGCTCTGCCTCAGGATGCAGACAGATGCTTACACCGGACTAAAACCAGGAATTAAAGTATGCAATGAAATAAAAAAAGCAGGTGATAAAACCCTGGTTTTACCTGGGTTTCCACTGGTTTTCCACTTTTTTTTTTTCTTTTTTTTTTTTTTTGAGATCAGGATTTTGTGAAGGGAAAATACTGAATTCAATTATTAACAGAAAATATTGTCTACCCTGGAGTAAATTTAGTACTGTACCTGGTAGAATCCATGGGTAAAATGGTTGTGATCCTCTTCTCAGTCACACAGATATAACTCAGCTATACCTCTGTCTAAACTCGTAAAGTTGCAAGTTTAAACAAGAGGAAAATCAAGTGCTTTGATGTATTTTCCCCTAACCTCTTCATTATTCTTAGTTTTCATTGATAAGTTTGTTCACAAGGAGTTCAAACTATTAGTAATGCTGAACACAAGCATGCAGTACTACTGCCTGGTTCACTGTTGTAGTTATCATGCACTATCATGAATACAAATAATGCTCAATGTTCACCTTTTTTTCTTGCAGTAACACTTAAGATGTCACCTGATTTTTCTTCCCTTGCATCTCAATTAATTTGAACCAGCACCCTAGAAAAAGGTGAAGGAGAAAGACTGCCTTGAAAATAGATTTTCTTAAAGTAACAAGAGAAAAAAAAAACAAAACAAAAAACCAAATGTAGACTCACTAATTTCAATCCTGTCAAGTGCTGAGTGTTTCTAGGGGGATATGACCACTCTTAAACTCAACTGATCCTGGCCTGAAATGCTGAGGAATGTGCTGCTGCTCAGCTTGAGGAGAACCATGAAAAAGGGTCTGATACCATGATTTAGTTAAAGGCTGCACTGGTACTCACTTAAGATTGGATGAGGGAGCAAATGAGAGATGAAAGATCGTATTGGTAAGCAAGTGCAGTGCATGGATTTGTGTGCCTGGCCAGATACCATGCTGGGGGTTGTGTGTCTCTGACACTCTCCAAAATGAAAGTTTTATTTGTATTACATTCATTACTACTTTTTCCTGGGTAATAATATATGCAATCCAAAATTTCAAGGACCATACATGTGTTTTAGGCATATGGGGAAGAATAAACAACTCAGAGCTTCTTCATGTTATGTAACGTAGGCAGATGATAGTATAGATACGAATTTTGACAGACTTGAAATTATGTAAGCTACACACATACTCTGGATTTTAATCTTCCGCCTTTGCACTCTTCATTCACATGAGCAAATTCCACTGGAGTCAGGAAGACTACTCTCATTAATAAACCACCTTTATAAGGGATACCTTGAAGAATCGAGTCCTAAATTATGTATATTAAATAAAACTTTAAAAATGCATTTAGAAATAACCTTAAAGTGGCTAATACTAAGACTGAGAAAGCTCATTCTTTTCCCTCTGTCTTTCCAAGTTTAGGCAGTTCTGTGAATTAATTTTTCCTTGCTTATTTTTTCCCTAAACTTTCTCTCAGCATTATTAATAGAGGAAAAGGCAGAATTCATGGAGTCACAAGGAGCCCTACAGAGATAAATCTGTGTAATTGTACAATGGAAACTGACAGCTTTTGCGTGCATATTTCAGTTATATGTTTTCCAAAATCTGATCATAGATATCAGTATATGAGTATACACAAAACACACTCTTCAAAATTTCTGCTAAATGCTTGTGGAAAATATATTAAATCTGAAAAATATAAGGACATTTCAAAGTTAGCTACCATCTGAGAAGCAGAATCAAAGCATTTCACCTTAATCCCCATGTTTGCTTTTGTAGCATCATTTTCTATGCTTTTTTCTGCTGTAGTCTTTTGTGGGTGACTTATAACCTGATTGTGTGATTTTAGACTGGATTACGAACTGCTTTCCTTTTATATCCCATAATATCACCGGACCAGTATCAGTGGGTCACAAGATAATTAGATTAGAATTGGACACAGTTTTCTCTGAAGCAGCTGCATCATTGTTGTGCTAAGTAGGGCAAATGCACTAAGTATATTTACAATTTGATGATTAATTGCCTCCAATATGTAGGAACTCAGGCAAAACCATGAATGAAACCTGCTTTCATCAGTGAGTTTCAGCTTACAACAGTCAGTGTGCTTGTTCTCAGTAAAACTGATTTTGCTTGATTTGATGTGACATTATTTCTGCTGTCGGAACACTTCTGGGTTGCTTTCAAGGGTTTGTTTATTGCTTGTTTGTTGTTTTTCATGGCCTAGAAAGAGGCATATGCTCCAAAACAGCAACATCTAGAGCAAAATAATCACATACCAGAGCACTGCACTTACAACTGACAGTTAACAGCAGATTGTGTTTGAATGATCCTTATTAGCCTGTACAGAAGACTGAAGGGGATAAACATCTCCAGTTCAGCTTCTTACTGCACTTCTCGACACTGTCAATGATGTCATTGAAACAGGAAAGAGAAGGCAAACCTTGAACTGTTCAATGGATTCTCCTTTTTCTAGGAGGCAGAGAAGGTGGTGGGTAGAAGGACTTCTTACATTTTCCTTATTTCCAGAATATCTAACCATGTGTATGAAATAAACCAGTGTTTCATGTAAAAGGTGAAATTCAGTAAAGAAATTATGCTTTTAAATTAATGCTTGGGTTGATGGAAACTCTAAATCTGAAAATCCTCACTCCATCCCTGCAGGCACTTTGTTAACATCATGTTAACACGAGGTGTTATGGTCCAGACAAGTGTGAGGTGGGTGGGGAATGGGCTGAAAGACAGTACCCACTGGGTGGTGGCAAATGGCTCCTTTTCAAAGTGGCAACCTGTCACAAGTGGAGCTCCCTAGGGGTTGATATTGGGTTCAACACTGCTTAATATCTTTATAAGTTATCTGGAAGATGGGATCAAGCACACCCTTACATAGTTTATCCATGGTTCCAAATTGAGTAAAGAAAGGAGAAGCCACCCTACAGGAAGATATGGATTGTCTGGAAGAGTGGTCTAACAAGCAGACTGTGAAATTCAACAAGGACAAGTGTAAGGTGCTGCATCTGGGTAAACATAATCCAGGGTTGTAGCACAGGCTAGGATCTGCCTGGCTTGGAAACAGCTTTATGGAAAGGGACCTGGGGGTCCTGGTGGACAACAAATTCAGAATGAGTGACCAGTGTGCAGCTGGGGCAGAGGAAGCCAGCAGGAGGCTGGGCTGCATCAATCAGGGCAACCCCAGCAGAAACTGAGAAGTCATTATCTCACTTTAATCAGCGCTTGTCAGATCTGGAATAATGTGTTCAGGTTTGGTCCCTGCTATACAAAAAGGATGTGGACTCACTGGGCAAAGTCCAAAGAGAGGCCACAAAGATGAGCAAAGAAGGGGGCAGCCTGACATACAGGGAAAAGCTGAGACAACTGGGTTTGTTCAGCCTTGAGAAAAGAAGACTCAGGGGAGACATTTTCACCCTCTAGTATTTAAAGGATGGCAACAAAGAAGATCAGACACCTTTCTTACAAGGTGTAACATGGAAAAGGTGAGGGGTAATGGGTACAAACAACTCTTCTTGTTCCTGCAATGGAGTAGACCAAGGTTTAAATCCCTTTTTCCCCAGAGGGGATTGAAATCTGTCTCTCTTACCTCACCAGAGAGTTTCCAAGGCAAACCTTCCCCCATTCCTAGCACAGCTGTTCTTTTGTGTAGATAAAAGTTTAAGATTCAGTATGAACAAAAAAAAAATATTAAAAATTTTAAAAAATAATAATCCTGACTCTGTAACCAATTGGTTATGGAATTAATCACTGGAGGTGTCCTTGATCAACATTTTAATGTTTTATATAATGTTGTTAAATGATTCCCTCAAGCACAGGTCCCAACCAGCAGAATGCACAGTCTTATCTCTGCTCTGACATGATGAATCTTGAACCTCTTTTTCAGAGTGCTGAAAAGCCCAAGTATATAGGGGAAAACATCACAGTGATTCTCTAAATCCTAGGGAAAACTGAGGTTTAAGACATACTCCCTATCTTTCATAGTTTCACAGTCTTTTTGCTTATTGTGAAAGGATCTGTAAGAGCATGGTGGCATTCAGCATAGGCTTCTGAATTAAACTTTATTAGCCGTGCATCTGCAAATCAGAAGCTCTAGGACCTTATTTTGTGGCTTATGAGCCATTTTTTTTTCATCTCACCTCTCTTAAAAAGACAAATTCTGTCACTTGCTCTGTTCTTGATGCAACGCAGCTCATACCTATCTCCAGTGCAGAAAGGACTGTAGAATTCATATCTGGCCCAGGGAGGGAGATGAATGCAAATCACTGGGTTAGTGCTGCAGTGAATCTTGAGCACTTTGTTAGCAGCCTCACTCATTCAAACTAGGGATGAAAGAGACCTGGCTCATCAAAAGCGATCAAGCAAGAATTTCTTGGAACTAAAGATTTTTCTAAGGGATATTATTAAGGCCTGACTCACTCATAGGCTTCCAATAGCTCCATTTAGGACCCTCATTTAAAACCCACAGAATGTAATATAAAGAATCCCATAGGTATTAGGATTTTTAGGTGAACCAAGAAGATGATGTTTCAGGACTGTCTTTAGGGAAAGTTTTGCTCTAAATTCACATTTCTTCTGAAAGACAACACAAATATGGACATCCAGCTCCTTCAGGAATCTTTCAGTATGAGCTCTGTCATGCTTATCTCTCCAAACAGCCAGGTCTGCTGACAGAGATACCAGTGTGGTGCTGCCTAATCTAGAACAACAAACATCAGGAACTTTACACAGGATGAAGTGCAAAGCCAAGCAGACATTGGCTGACAGAGGAATATCTCATCATACGAGTTGTATTTATTAACAACTATTTTAAGAAGCACTGCTATTCCATTTGCCAGCTTCTTGTGCTGCAAGGTTTCACACAGTTAGCCCTAGAGGAGAGAGGAAGGCTGTGGAGTTCATTTATTAACCATTGCTGCAGTCTGAGAAGCAGCTGAAGCATACCAGTGTAAAAAAGAAAAATAAAAAATCAAAACAAATACCAGCCATTTTTTTCCACAATCACAACAAATAATTGTATTTCTTCCAAATAGGCTGATGTTGGTGTTATAACTTTATATGATGTGTTAGTTTTAATCTAGAGAGCAGTAGCGCCCAGTAAAAATTAAATACCATTTGAGTGAGTTCAATAATTTAATTTTTTTCCTCAGTTTTATTTTTCAGCTTTGATTTAACCATCACTTTGCAGTTTTGTATTTTCCTGTATCCTTCCTTTCCCCTGCAGAAAAAAAAAAAAAAGAAAAGGCAGAAATCCTTCTTTAATGAAATCAATGGAACCATTCAACAGTGTCAGAATCTTAATTTCAAAATTCACTTTATTTCTTTGGTGGGATCCAATCTTCAAGCACTTTACTATTTCTCTTTTGTTCAAGCTCTCCTGCTCCATTTACCTTGGAGCTACTCAGGGATGGAGCTATCTATTCTGTGCTCCTTGCTTTAGGTCTACCATGGTAGAAGGCTCATTCATAAATCTGTAGCTATCATCACAATGCAAAGAAGAAATAATAATAATGAGGATAATGAATCAGCATAGAAGAACTAAATGATATTGCGCTGTGTAGCAAGGTTACATAATTCTGGAGCTAGGATCTTAGGCAGAGAAATTACTTAGATCTCAAGGAATTTATTCAAATATCTTTGTAAGATCCAGATATACACATTCTTTTATCCTATGATTCTCTTGTCATATGGGAAAGTACCTCTGATGCTTATTAATATTAATAAGCTTCATAAGCATACTAGACAGGGTTATAATTGACATAGAAATCCTCCCACATGCTCTCACTATGAGTCTAATTTAATGTGCAGATATGCATGTTCTTTTAGAGGAAGGAGTAATATTTACCACAGATTTCAGTGAGGGATTGGGAATAAGGATCATGCCCATTTCACCACTAAATTAATCATTGCTGACCCCCACATGTCATGATACATTTCTGAGCTTCATTTGATTTGAAAATTTGCCTTTCTCAGCTGCTGTAGTATGTGACAAATATGTTCAATTGCTTTGAGATTTTTGTGTAAAACATCCCAACATCTTCTATGATGCATCAAAAGAGGAATACTGCATTGGCTTCTTTCAGCCATGCACATTTTTTGTTGAAATATGAATACATTGGATGTGGTGGGAATGCATGCATTTAACTTTATTCTTTCTTTAAAGACCTGGTTCCACATCATTCTCTTTAGAGTTGGAAGGTATATCCTGTAAGGAGAAGTTAAGGAGTCTGGTTTTATCTGGTTTGGAGAAGAAGAGGCTGAGGGGTGACCTCATAACTCTTTAACAATTACCTGAGGAGGGGAAGACGAGAGAGATGTGGAGATTTTTCCCTGGGATGCAGTGATAAGACATGCTGGGATGGCTCAAAGCTGGATCAAGGGAGTCTCAGAATGGACATTAGGAAGCATTTCTCTACTGAAGGTGCTCAAACACTGGAACAGGCTTCCTAGAGAAGTGATCAATGCCCCAAGCCTGTCCATATTTAAAGGCATTTGGACAATATCCTTAATAATGTGCTTTAATTTTTGATGGCCCCTGAAGCAGTCAGGCAGTTGGATTACAAGTTTGTTGTAGGGCCCACAGAACTGAAATATTCTGTTCTATTCTATTCTATTCTATTCTATTCTATTCTATTCTATTCTAATTTCTATTCTATTCTATCCTGCCCTACTCTACTTCACCCTGATCATCAGTGACCCTAAAACATATTTGTACTGAGAAGATGTTAAAATAGGTGCCATATAAGTGGAAAAAGACCTTGGAATGCTGGTCAACAGCTGCCTAAATATGAACCAGCATGTGCCCAAGTGGCCAGGATGGCCAATGGCACCCGGCTTGTTCCAGCAAGAGTGTGACTAGCAGGACCAGGGCAGTGATTGTCCCCCTGTACTTGGCACTGGTGAGGGCACACCTCAAATCCTGTGTCTGGTTTTGGACCCTTCACTGCCATAAAGACATTGAGGTGCTGGTGCATGTCCAGAGCAGGGCAACAGAGCTGGGGAAGGGTCTGGAGCACAAGTCTGATGAGGAGCAGCTGAGGGAGCTGGGGGTGTTCAGCCTGGAGAAAAGGAGGCTCAGGGGAGACATCACTCTCTACAGCTCCCTGAAAGGAGGCTGTAGCCAGGTGGGGATTGGTCTCTTTTCCCAAGTAACAAGAGACAGGACAAGACGATGTGGCTTCAAGTTTCCCCTGGAGAGGTTTAGATTAGATAATGGGAAAAAATTCTTCATCAAAAAGATTGTCAAGCACTGGAACAGGTTGTGTATGGCAGTAGTAGTGTCAGCATTCCTGGAGGGATTTAAAAGGCAAGTAGATGTGACACTTAGGGACATGGTTTGGTGATGGACTTAGCAGTGCTGGATTAACAGTTAGACTTCATGGTCTTAGAGGTCTTTCCCAACTGAAATGATTCTATGATTCTTTATAATAATGTATTCTTGAAGCATTAAGGGAGTACTATACCTCAAAATGGTCGGAGAGGTTTACAGTAGATACCTTAAAGATCTGAAGGTCCTTGAGAGAAGCCAGTGAAAATTCTTCTTTGAGACTTAGGCAGAACTTAAGTCATACAAAATTTTTCCAAGGGCTGTACAAATTTTACAAGTTACTGTAAAAATTTTTTGACATTCGAAAATGTAGCCAAACGCCACTCTGACTGATGCCATGAGAATTTACATGTTCTCTCCAATCCTGATAGCTATAGCAGTTTGTTGACAACAATAGGAAGAGAAGAATTCATTATATGTATTTATTTTGTTCTAATGTGATTTCCTCTGTCTGCTGTGTTCCATTGGTCACCTGAGAGGCTGTAAGAAATACCAGAAGTACACTTGTAGTGTTTCGACTTTCTATGTGATGGTACAGGAGGAGAGGATGCCCAACAATCTTCTATAATCTTAATAGCTCTTCATGCATAGAAATTATTTTTCAATGACTTATTACTTTTCTTCCTGTAAAAATGTACTTGTGTCTGGTTATTCTTAAGGTACATTTTCTGAAAACAGCCACTCTTCTTTGCTAACACTGCATAGTAGATTATCTAATAGAAGCATTCAGTTGCTCCAAATCTCATCAAAAATCAAAACAATAAAATCCAGAAACCTGAAGAACAGAACTCTCAGACGTAATGTGACTTTGGAGAAGGAGTGTAGAAGAATGCCCCTTAACATGTCAATTATTTTAAACTCAAGAAAACCTCTCATATACATAAAAATTGTTATAAGTTTAAGTTGCTCAATGACCCTGAGACTTTGTACAAACAGTGTTAAGGTAGTTGTTCCTTTTCTCTTCAAGTAGTTAAAAGAACTTTGCTGGCCAGATTGCTTTCCATGACACCAGAACATGCTAACTTCCACTCTGAGGTTACAAATGTTCTATCCAAGAGCATTTATTGAAGAGCACTTCTGATGGTGTACAGGAAGAAAGAGGATTTGAGGTCACTCCTGGTTTTCTTCTGCAATGCAACCCTTCTGTAATTTAATTGACATAGTTGATTTTTTTAAAATTTAAAAGCAATGTATATTTCTAGTAAGATTCCATAATTAAATTTCTAAATGTTCAAACCACTTCATAGATTTTCATTTATTTTTATTATATGATGCAAATACTCAGCAAAGGCAATGCTGTGAAATTTCATGCTTTATTCCTTTTTTTGTAACTTGCTTTCAGGTTCAGTAATTACATTTGCAAGTCAAAATAATATTTACTATGTCCCTAAAGTTTGTGTATATCTGAAGATGGTTTATAGGTGCAATTTAAAAATGGAAAATATGCACACCATTAATTAAGAGATGTTTTTTCTAATTACTATCATTAAACTATAATCTGGAAATCAAACTGTCATATTCTGGCTAACAGCAATATGGTTTCAGCTGTTGCATATTTTAAGAGAACTTGAAAGGTGTTTAATCAAACCTTAGTGCCCTTTACCATATAATGACAATTTAAGGAATCTCAGACAAAGAAAAAAGAAAATGCTAGAGCATCCTACAAACATGGAAATAATTAAAATCCTAATCATAAACACATGCACACAGAGAAAAAAACACAGATTTTATCACAGATTTTGTACGTAGCCCATGGTCTCCAAAAGGTAGAAAGACAGGTGGTCACAGAAATTTTTCCCAGGATAGTCATCTATCTATAATGGCCTAAAGCCCATTTTTCAAAATGATCTAGGAACTTAAAAATATAGCAAGGTAGTGAGGGAGAATTTCAACACTCCACAAGCTAAGGAGCTGGTTTTGATCACTTAAGTGGTTTTGAGTGTCTCTTGGGACTCCCTAACTGCCACCAAACTCAACAGAGTTAAGCAGTCTTATGTGCAGACAACACAAAACTGGTTGCAGTGACTGATACACTGAATGGCTTCTGGACACATGGACTGACAGGACCATCATGGAATCACAGAATCCTAGTATCCTTAAGGTTGAAAAAGACATCTAAGATCATTGAGTCTAGCTGTTAACCCAGCACCACCGTTTTCACCACTAAACCATGACCACAAGTGGCACATCCACATGCCTTTTCAACAGGCCCAGGGATTGTGACTCCACCACTTCCCTGTGCAGCCTCTTCCAATATCTTATCACCCTTTCAGTAAAGAAAGTTTTAATAATTTCCCATCTAAATCTCTCCTGGAATAACTTGAGGCCATTTCCTATTGTCCTGCCACTTACTACCTAGAGAAGAGACCAACTTCCTCCTGGCTACAACATCCTGTCAGGGAGTTGTAGAGAGCCATGAGATCCCCCTGAGCCTCCTTTTTCTCCAGGCTGAACAGCCCCAGCTCCGTCAGCTGCTCCTCATCAGATTTGTGCTCCAAAGCCTTCCCCAGCTCCTTCCAGCAGAAGGGAAATGCACATATAATGACATATAATGACAATTCAAGGAATCTCAGACAAGGAAAAAAAGGAAATGTTAGAGCATCCTACAAATAAGGAAATAATTAATGCACTGCAACAGACTGGCCCTGGGGGACCTGGTGGACACCAAACTGACCATGAGCCAGCAGAGTGAAGGCTAATGGCCTCCTGTGCTGCCTTAGGCAGAACATTCTCATTATGATGAGGAGGAAGGCAATTTTTCCCCTCTGTTCAGTCCCGCTGAAACACAGCAGGAGTACCATGCCCAGTGTTGGACTACCCAGCAGAGGAGAGACATGGACATACTGGAGTGAGTCCAGAGAAGGCCTGTGAAGATCTGCCAAATGAGGAAAGGCTGAGAGAGCTGGGACTTTTCAGGTTGGAGATGAGAAGGGAAGGGGGATGTGTGGGGTGCTAATCTGATAATTACGTATAAATAGATTACTGTAAAATAAGAAGACAGAGACAAACTTTTCTCAGCAGTGTCCAGAGACTGGATGAGAGTCAATAGGCATGAACTGAAATGCAGTAATTTCCACTTAAACATAAAAAATGCCTTTTTTTGTGTGAAGCATGAATAAGCACTATAACAGGTTGCCTAGAGATGCTGTGAATTCTTCATCTTGGGAATATTCAAAATCTGACTGGAAAGACCCTAAGCAACTTGCAGGTGATCCTTCTTTGGGAAAGGAGCTTTGACTATATGATCTCCAGAAGTCCTTTCCAAATTCATTTATTCTGTGATTCTGTGGTAGCAGTATAGATATTTTTTCAAGTATACAAAGATCTGCTGAGTATCTGTAGGGCAGAACTAACATCTGCAAATCCAGACTGAACATGGCTACATGGTCATCTGCAAGGCACATCTCCTGTGGTCACAGCATGAGACGTGGTTTATGTGCCAGGCCTTCTGCACACACTTCAGCCCATTCTAGCCTCAAGTCCTGGGAGGGACTTGCCTGCAGAGAATCATGCAATCATTTAGGCTGACAGAGACACTGTAGATCATGTCCAATCATAGACCTAAAACTACTGAGTCCACCACATGTCATCTCCACTCATTTCTTCATGAGAGTTGTTCACCATCATATGGTTCAAAGCTCAAAGCAGCAACCTTGCTTTCCCCATCCCCACCTGGTGACACCAGGCACTGCCAGAGCACAAAGCTTATAGCAAACATCAGGTGCATGCTCACTCCATACTTCTTTTGGGGAGCAATGCTGTCTCCACCTTAAAAATCTCTGTGGTCTGTGCAATATTACAGGTGGGAGAGTTTGGAGAATATTAGTAATACATGTCCGTCCTTTCCACCAGCAAAAAAAAATTCCTCTACCGGTACCAACCATTCAGTTTCATGTGATCAGGTTAGTACATAAGTGTTCAGATATGTGATGTGTGTGTGTGTGTGTGTATATTGGTCTCACTGGGGCTTTCTCAGCAGTCTTAAGTGACAAAGAAAGCTGGAGGCAGGTTTACCCTTAGGCAGTCTGTCTACCAATGCTAGAACAATGTTTTGAGCAACAGATCTACCCTTTAAAAAAGAAAAATATATAAACTAACCTTCTCCCAAGAAAGCGCTGATGATCTGTAAACATACTATTTTCAGTTGCAGTGGATCCTGCTCATTTTAATTGCTGTAGCACAGGTACTCTTTGCTCCAGCGTAAAGGAAAATTAACAGACAGCTGTGACAGCCTTCAAGGAAGGGGTTGCTGCAGAGAGGAAGAAATCAATTGTTCTTTGTTTCAACTATAGCGATCATGAGATGATGGGTTAAGTTATTTTAAGGAATAGTTACATTAGATAGTAGGAGAAACCTTGAAAAAACAACCTAATAACAATATCTTAAGTAACCTCATTTTGCTTGGAAGTCTTTACGCTGAGGTATAATTAAACAGTTTAGAGAGGTAATTTTTAGGAGTGATTTAAGTAATATCCAGGACCCTGAAGCATGGGTTAAGTGACTTATCAAGGTCCTCTTTTGCCCTACTTTCTATAATTAAATGATACTTGCTCCTAATTTCAACTATGACGCAGTGTTCTCATCCCCCATTTCAGAAGAAGTAAACCATTTTGTATATATAATGATTGCTGTCCTGAGGCTGATAGATTAGTCTGAATTATTTTCATTTATGTAGCCTGAAATGCCACAGCTTCAGGTATTTATATTTGTGGCTTGCTATGCACATGTTGGATCAAATATTAGCCAATGATATTGCTAATGGTGCAAGAAAATGATAGAATCTGATTGTCTCTTCCAAGAGACTAACAACTGGTGAAAAGACCATGATGCCAATAAAGCCATGTTGAAGATAAAGAAACAGAGAATACTGAATCTGTTAAAAATAAGAGCCATTATTTGCCTGTGAAAAGTATTTTTTGGGTCATCAGCTCATTTTATTTGACCTTCAGTCTTCCTCCTCTTGTGTCATTAACCTGGTCTGATTTGTTTTATTTTAATATATATGCATACATACATAAATATATTCAGGGGAGCAGTGTTATTGCAGATTCTGTTCATTGTATAAAGCAGTGGAGCAGATGCTACTTAATTACAAAAAACAAGAATTTTCCTGGTTGTTCCTGCTCTAACAAATATGTCAGTAGAGTGCAGATTAAAAGATATGTCTCTGAAATTTTTGGGACTACAGCTGACTTTAGGACTGTTCTTAGAGATGTGGTACACATGAAAATAATGGACACAATATAGGAATACATAAATAAATATAGAGATTAATTCATGCTTGCTGAGTAGCTGGAGTATCATTAAGAGATGGAAGAGTCCTGGCTCTAACTTTGCATCTAAATCCACCCTAAACTCTGGGAAGGCTCATGGAACAGCTTGTTTCTTGCCAAGTTTCTCCATGTGTGACACCCACAAAGGGTCCATTGCAGCTGAGGCTGCCTTCTGTTACAGGAGTACCAGACCACCTTCCCTAGGGCTAAGCATCCCACTCTGACACAAACAGGGAATCAGGCTTTTACTTTAGAATAGACACAAAGTATTTCCTTCCTTCTCCAGTAAAGAAAAAGGCCTTAGTAGCACACAATTTTAACTCAAGGAACCTGGTGGCTAATGTTCTCTTCAAGGGCAATAAACTCTGACCTTGGCGGGCTACTTTAATCAAGTTTTTCATGTTGTGAAGGGCAATTCACTCTTTCTGCAAAATGCTTTCATTTACAGACTACAAAATCAGTAACAGCCATTCAGGGTAATTATACAGACAACTTTAATGAAATATTTTCAGACAACCACTTCTACTCCTGCCAGACACAGGAATATCATTGAAAAATGAATACTTTGCAAATTATGCTGGATTTTTTGTTCAAGGAACAGGATGGTATTAAACACACAGGGAAAATACAGTTACTCTTGTTCTTAGTGGAAGTCAGGTGGTAGGTAAATGTATGATATCCTGGGTTTTTTATCACAATAATTTTGAAGGTGTTCCCATTGACAGTTTATGGATTAGGCTGCATTTATCCAGAAATGTCTGGATCATCCCATCCAAATGCAGGGGTATTGCTGTGTTCCTGAAAGCCCCGACTGCTGAGCTACCACCTCACACAATTGCAAGTCCTACAGGTCAGTAATGTCTTGTGATCCAGCAAAGAGTTTTTATTGAATACTGAGGTCGTCAGGAGCTGACATCTCCCAGAGGAGGGATTTTGCTGCTCTGAGTAGCAATGATTCTTCCATTTCAGTTTTCCAGTTGAGCTGAAAGTTGAGGGCTGCCACATGCTGCCCACATGCTGTAGGTCTATTCTGAATCTCAAATATCTCTATGTAGCCACATTTTCCCTTCTGGGTACCATCAGCAATGTATCAGCCAAAGAAAGGCATTTGCACACCTAAAAGTCTGAGGTTTTCAGAAATGCAGCAGTTGTACCCCTTCACTACTTCCTAGGGAAACAGGAAAAATGTGATGATTGTGTTTGGTCAGGTTTTTTTTATAATTTGCCAAGAGCCGTAATTTTTAGCATAGAAACACACACGCACTTTTTTTTTTTGTAAATTAGCACTTCATAAAACTGTTCTGGTTCTCCAGATTTGTGTTGCTTGTCTCCAGACATTGTTCCCCAATATTTGGGTTTTTTAATATTGTGAGGTACTTAGTCACAGTGTTCTACTTTTATTATTAATATTTTTCTCCTTAAAAATAATAATTGGCACGATTTAGAGTCTTTGTCTTTTTTTATAAACTCTTTGTGTAAAATACTAGATAGAAACATGTCAGAAGATAAGAAAGAAGACCAGAATGCCTGGAAAAAGTAATTTATGATACTACTATGCAGTGTACTTATTGGAAAAATATGTTAGGCTTATACTCATATAATGATTACTCATGCTGACTTTAACAAATGGATGTGAATATTCATGAGGATGACAGCATGAAGAAGTCATTTGAACTCGTTCTTGTTTTTATCTAGAATTTAATATAAGTTACACTTGTGGTTACTGTACAGGGTCAGCCATGAGATATCAGCTTTATGTCAACAATTAGTGAGTTCATAGTGCTGTCTACAGGCATGGGTTTAAT
The DNA here is from genome assembly GCA_013400915.1 of Pardalotus punctatus. NCBI lineage: Eukaryota > Metazoa > Chordata > Aves > Passeriformes > Pardalotidae > Pardalotus > Pardalotus punctatus. Next base: position 14,866 of record VZTX01009985.1, read on the forward strand.
TGCTTTCAGCACCATACTATCTAAACAAGAAGAAAATAACTTGAACAATGGAGTTTGACTGGGGTCTTATTTTACTTTAAGAACAGAAAATTTCTTTTTCTTTTCAGTTTGAAATGATCTGACCAATGCTAACTGGCTGAGTGGCAGAACTTGTGCAGTAAGAAGTGATTTCATCCTTGTAGGGAAATGAAAATATTCAAATTGTTATCAGGAAGGAGCCATAAGAGATTCCCTAGGATATCTGAAATGCTTTGTTTCACTCATGTCCCGATGTCTAACAAATCAAGATTGTTGAAAGAAACTGCTTAAAAAGCCGTGAGGGCCAGGATGAATATCTCCATCAAACAGACGGAGATCTGGATCAAGCATTAAACTCAATTAAGCATCTCACCCTGCATTACCTGTGATCTTTCTCCTTCAATCCTTTCATAATTTAACTACTCGAGCTGTCTGGCTTTCAAAAAATGTTAACCAACTGGAAGATCAGTTTATAAAACTGGTTGTGTTTGGTTTTCTTTTTTAAAGCTCAGAAGTAATGCCCTCTCCACTACCTGAAATTCTGGTAAGAAATCAACTTTATCAGCTAATTCTTGGCTAAAATTCTGGGATGGTTTTTGTGCCACAAAAAACAGCATCATCAGCCTTGGTATTCATATGCCAGCGTGTCCAAAACCACACCTAGTTTGTTTTCAAGCACTCGTCTGCTGACTACTCCTAAGAGCACAATATTTACATATCCTAACTGCAGCAATATTGACTTAAATATTAAATCCATGACCTAAATACCCACTAAGACCAAACACTGCTTTGCCCAAGAAAATTTCCTTTTGAAGACAATCAGCTTCTGTGTGAGCAGGTTAAGACTGACCTTGCTCCTGAGTGGATGCTTTTACATAACCCAAACTGCAAAAATGTCTACATCATTCATGTCTGCACACTGTATCAAACCTTGTACAGAGCTGTATTGATTTAAATCATCTGAGGGGTTTCTCTTGTTAGTTTATGTCCATCAAGTTTTAACAGTCTCCAACAGCATTCCTTGTATCAGCAGGATTCATTATTCAACATCAGAGACAGTAGTTGTTTTGTCTTGCGTCATTTATTTAATATTCCATGAACAGCCCAGTTTCTGTTTCTCATGCTTATACAAGCAGGGAAAACAAAGGCATGATTTGTATTGTCAGGCAAGGAGAATTTGGCCCACGGTAAATATCAGGGTTTGATATTAATCCCATCTTGTTTTAAACCAGAATAAACCACTGCCTTCAAAGGAATTAGTCCTAAATCACACCACTGTCAGTGCAAAATGAATCCTGCACTATATGTTTCCTCTGCTAGCAAAGCATCAGGAGAAGCCTAATCCTTCATTATTTGTCTCTGGTATATTCTGTCAGCCAAGGACTGAATCAACTCTTTCCCACAGCACTCTCTGTACTTTTGATGTCAGTTTGACTTCTTCTAGCTCACCACACTGAAGCGTTCACCATGACTAATGGCAGAACAACACCCACAGGTTTCACAAAGGAAAATGTTTGTCCTCGCCTAACTTTCTGAGATAAAGTTTTAATCCAGTTGGTCTGGAATGTTGTAACCTCTCATGGCATTTGTCTGGTACATTTCCATTTGCTCCCATGTCCCTTCCGTATTTTCTGTCCAGGATATCCCCTAAATGATAGTTTAAAAAACTTGAGATAAAGCAGACTTTAAAGAAAATATCAAGTAATATCAGATATCAATAAAATTCCTGTTTAACCTTGAGTGACTCATGTCTTCTGCTCTGCCCAAAATGTGTTCAGCTCTGGAAGACAAAGTCTCCTGGGCCCTATTACCAAATCCCCAACCATCTTAAAGTTTTCCTTCCAAGTTCATCCATATCTTCATGGGCTCTCCATTTCCTGAAGTCTCCCAAGGTCTTATCAGCTCTGATTCACAGTGTGGTTAAGGATGCCTGAAATTCTGTGTACACTGAAGTCAGACTACAACTATTTCTTTTATTATACCCAAGATTTCTCCAAAGTGATGGTGGGTCTCATGTTTACAGCCCAACAGGGACAGCAGAAAATTGGTGTTTGGGGTTTTTTTGATTGTTTTGGGGGTTGTCAGGGTTTTGCTAGGAAAGGACTCTAAAAATGGAATTGTTAAGTTCTGTCTTTTCCTGGTTTTCAGGAGAGCATCACAGTCAGAAACAAAAGGAGATGCCAAGGGGAAAAAAATAAAAATTGCTTTTATTGGAGTTTTCTGGTCACTTTTCAAAAAATAATTTTGAATGGAAGTGGAGCAGCCATAATGGGAAATTTAGAGAGAGAAGATATTTTCCACATTATTTCTGGGCTAGCAAACCTAAAGCCTGATATGGGGACTCTAAGTTTGTTCTTGTTGTCTCACACATCAATCAGCTGTAAATTCAATGGGCAAACTCCATCACCTGTGACACCTGTGCAAAATGGCAGCCACTTACATGTGCAACTGTGGACAAAAGGTAGCCTTGAGACTGGCCTGCTGTAAAAAAAACTAATAATAAATTGTAAAGAGCCTCTGTTTCCAACGCTGGTTTGGCTTTCTCTTTTTTGGTGAAAAGTTTAAAAAAAGAACAGCTGTAGGGGGTAGTTTGTTTGCCAGCAGGTATCACTGATTAACACACACAGGTGATCAGTAGAGCTTCCCATCAGAATACAAGAAGGCTTTGAAGGACAAGGCTTGTTTGGAAAAGGACACTTAACACTGCAATATCCCTAATGTATTTTTCATTATCATTATTCTCAGTACTATTTCAGTTAAACCAATTCACTTTTAAATAGGTATTAGTCTCACTCTGACGCTGACTAGAGTGGCTTTCATAAGATTGTCTATTTCTTGATAAAGAGTTCAAGAGTAATTTAAGATCATTACATTTTGCTATTACTTTCTTTTTTCCATTGTAAAACCAAAAGGGAAAAATATTTTGCAGAATCTTGCTTCTTTCTTCCTCCTATGGCCATAGCTTGATAACTCAGAGAAAAACACATGTGACCTGGCTTAACACAACTAGGAAGAAAAGTGAAAAGCTTCTCTTGTGCAGTCTGTTTTTAGAGCTCTGTAGAAGGCACTGAGGCAAGGTCACCTGCACACAAATCATGACAATTGCCAATTCCATTGGGAAAAGACATGGAGTATGTCCTGCAGGTAATTTCTGGGACATGAACACAATTGATCAGATGAAAAGAGCAACGAGGTATGTCAGGAAAGATGATCAGTTGTCAATCCTATAAATATAATTATTGCTCACTCCATTTTGACATCTTTGGATAAGAGCCATTATACAGAGCAATAAAAACAGCTGTGCAGAACAACACCCCAAAACATAAATGCACACTACATAATTCTGTTTTCCTTAAAATGTAGTGTTGGAAGGGAAAGGCTGAAAAGCAGTTATGATGCTGCCGGTTTTTTTTTTGTTTTTTTTCCTACCATTACTCTTAATCAGTTCCATAATCTAGTAAGGTAACTATTAGGATTTCTTCTGCTTTGGCTACCTGATGTTGACTTAGGTAGAACTACTGTGATAATTTGAAGAAAATTTCCAAAAGTGACTTTCACTTTAGGCATCCTAATTTTAGGTTGTTCAGGCTCATCTTAAACTCAGTGATGCTCTCAGACTTTTCCAGACACGGTGCCAGCTGGAATTTTTTGTCAGTGAGGTGATGTTTAATGCTCGGTCATCAAATGCTGGTACATCTCTATTGAGAGACAGTTATTTACAATTCAGATACCCATGCATGTAATGCAAGTGGAAAATTTAATATTCTGTAAAGGTTGCTTCAAAAAAACCCAAGGCATTTTTTTTAATTCTCAATATCCAGGAAGTCATTGATGTACTTCCCCATTCAGATTAATTTCTGGTAAATCTTTGTTTAGATGCTGTAACTTTCAGTTGGAGTAATTTTTTTCTCCAGTGGCTTTAAATGGAATGTGGCTCCTTTTGAAAATAATTACTTTGGTATTTGTTTTGAACATGTAAATATGCAGTTTGTAAGGGAGGTCAACTTCTGTGTAGAATCATAGAATATCCTCAGTTGGAAGGGATGCACAAAGGTCATTGAAGTGCAGCTCCTCACCCTGCACAGGACAACTCCAACAATCACACCCTGTGCCTGAGAGCATTGTCCAAATGCTCATTGAGTTCTGTCAGGTTTGGTGCTGTAACCACTTCCCTGGGGAGCCTGTTCCAGTGCCCAAACACCTCTGGGTGAAGAACCTTTTCCTAATATCCAGCCTAAACTTCCCCTGGCACAGCTTCAGACCATTACCTTGAGCGCTGTCAAGGGTCATGAGAGTGAAGGGATCAGTGCCTGACACTCCACTTCTTCTCATGAGGAAACTGCAGAGTGAGATGAGGTCTCCCCTCAGTCTCCTCAAGGAACTTCAGCTGCTTCTCATATGTCTTCTTCTCTAGGCCCCTCACCATCTTCATAGCTTTTTTTTTTTTTTTTTTTTTAATATCTCTAGTGCCCAAAACAGCACATGGGACTTGAGGTGAGGCCACCCAAGGCAGAGAAGAGCAGGACAATCCCCTCCCTTGCCTAGCTAGTGATGCTGTGCCTGATGCCCCCCAGGACAGGGTTGTCCCTCCTGGCTGCCAGGACATTGTTGACTTGTGTTCAACTTTCCACAGACCAGGACTCCCACGATCCTTTCCATGGCCCTGCCCCAGATGCAGAACCCAGCATTCTTTTTGTTGAACTTCGTACAATTGATGATTGCCCAGCTCTTTAATATGTCCAGGTCAATCTGCAGGGTCTCTCTGCCTTTGAGGGATCAACAGCTCCTCCCAAGTTATTGTCATTAGCAATAGAAAAGTATAGGGAAAATTTCAGAGTCAGACAGAGATTCATGAATCTGAAATATGGAAGTGCAGGAAGAGAAACAGCTGCTTTGCACTCCCTTCTGAGCAATGAACTGGGAAATACTATCTCTTTTTTTCCCAACTTTCCCTGACTGCCACAGGTTGCTTCCAGTGTTCTGTATTGCACCGGCATTTGTGCTGAGCCTTGGTTTTTCATTGTGTGTTGTTGCAGGATCTACTCCTGGTTAGACAACACAGGTAATCTTAACTATTTCTGTAGTACATGTGCTGTGGTTTCAAGGTTACATACGTTTGGAGAAGAGATTCCTATCTGAGTGTTTTATGTTAATTTATAAACACCAAATGAGGTAATGGTTTTTGACAATGAAATAATGACATCTGGAAGGTTTGGCTTTAGATTTCTCCTTGCAATTGTCCTGCAATACAGCTGTCTCAAAGTAGAGGGAGAAGGTACCTTTGACCCTGGCCAAACGCCACACACCCACAACAGTCACTCCTTCACTCTCCCCTGCCAAAGCTGGGCAGAGGAGAGAAAAACAAGAAAAAATAATGAAGTGGTCAAGAGTTGAGGTAAGGACTGGGAGGAAACACTCCAAGGGCAAAACAGGCTCAACATAGAGTTGCAAAGTGAATTTATTACTAACAGAGACAGAAGAGGATAATGAGAAGCAAAACAAGCCCTTAAAGACACTAGTCTTCCCCCCAACCCCTCCTTCCTTCCCCCTGACAGCACAGGGGGACAGGATGGCAGGGTGGGGTTTGGTCAGTCTGTCACCAGGATATTCTTCCACTGCTCAGGGACAGGAGTCCTTCCCCAGCTGTGCCGTGGGGTCCCTCCCGCAGGAGACAGTTCTCCGTGAACTTCTCCGACGTGGTTCCAAATCTCACGAGCAGCAGTTCTCCCAAAACGGTCACAATGTGAGCCCCGCCACACACAGATAGTCCTCTCAAAACTGCTGTGGTGTGGGTCACTCATCCACGGCGTGCAGTCCTCCAAGGACAGGGTGCTCCAGCCTGGAAGCAGGGCCCCCTCTCTCCAATGGGACTCCCACTGGATCACAGCCTCCTCCAGGCGTCCACCTTCTCCAGTGTGGACACCTCCCAACAGGCTGCAGGTGGATCTCTGCATCCCCTGTGGACCCCATGGACTGCAGGGGCACAGCTGCTCCACCATGGTCTTCACCATGGGCTGCAGAGGAAATTCAGCTTCAGTGCCTGGAACACCTCCTCCTCCTCCTTCTCCACTGACCTTGGTGTTTTCATGTTGTTTCCCTCACATGTTCTCATCGCTTTCTCTTCTCTGGTTAGGAAAAACAGTGTGTGTGCATTGTTTTGATTTCTTCTTAATCATGTCATCACAGAGGCGTAACCAACATCTTCAATTGGCCCAGCCTCGGCCAGCACCATGTCCATCACCTTCAGAGCCATCAAGGATTGGCTCTGCTGGACATGGTGGAAGCTTCCAGCAGCTTCTCACAGGAGCCATCTCTGTGGCCCCCCCACCACCAAAAACCAGGCCCAGTAAAACCAACACATTACCTAATTAGCACACAGAAAACACTGAATAGAGGTTATTCATGTCAAAAAGATAAGTTTTTTTTTCAAAATGGGAACATTTCAGATATCTGGAGGTGACAGCATAGTGTATACAAAATGTGGCAAAAGGATGCTGTGCTGCTCAGTGCACTGAAGATGTGATCACCAGATTTCATTGCATAGTTCAGGATCAGTTCCTAGGTGAGGGTCAGAAAGTTCAGCTAAGTACTTTATAGCCATGGAAAAGTCACTAAAAAGTGAAGGTTGTTTTCCCATCCCTGTTCATTTCACTGTATGCATAGGCTGTGACCCTACCATTGACATTGTTGTGGTCATATCTAGTCACTCTAACATCTACAAAAAGAAAAACACCAAAAAAAGATTATCCGAAGTCCCAGAATAGTTTTTTGTTTTTTTTTTTTTATTGTTAAAATTATTCCTGAACTCTCAATTTTAGACAAACTCAAGGGGAGTCAGAGGAGATGTGCTAAAACCTTGGGGCTCTTTGATGGCACTAGCAGGGTTATGTATTTTCTTGACTGCCTCTGTGCATCCCTCAGCTATGTTAGTCCTTATCTGTCTGATATGTGATATGATTGCGATATGATATGATATGATATGATATGATGATATGATTTAACAAATTTGTATGGCTTGAGCTACCTATAAGCAATTTAATCAGACATTCAGGTTTCTACATTTCTAATGGATTTAATTAGAGGAAGAACAAAAAAGCATACAGCTATTTTTTCTAATAGCAAATTAAACTCCTGTTCTGAATATTAAAGATACATATTTTCAAATTCTGTCTTGAATTGTAACAATTGATTTTATGCAAACTTATTGTTCAGAGGAAAAATTATTTTTGTTTTCTAAACAAGCAACAGGACAGAAACAAAATTCACGTTAGGATATTCTGCAACAGGATGGAGAAAATTCTTTCTTAAATTAGTTGTTTCCATTGAAGGTAATCTAATAATTTCTTGTGGTACACCCTGTGATTTGATAGGGCCAGCCTGCTTACAGGCTGCACATTTCAGGCACCTTAAAGGCCGGACTCTTCCTAAGTACACAGTGAAGTCCTCTAATGATGGCTCTGGAAGTAGCAAGACCAGGCTTCATAACATGTCTCAGCTCTCCTAGAGGCATAAATAACATCTGAGTTTTTGAAGAATCAGCCAGTGTTCCCAGGGGATCTGTGCACATTTGAACCACAAAATTCAGTTGTAAACATAAAATAAGATGGTGACACTGGTACAAATGGATTCTTTCACATACAGCAAATCAAGGGCGGGTGAGGTAAATCTGTTCTTAGTCACCATAGACTGTGCTTGCCTAACTTTACCGTAAATAAACATTATGCTATTCTCCCTCTGTCTTCTCAGGAGTATGGTATGTTTCTGTCTTTCAATAAAGTATGTGTATATAGGTCAGATAAAAGAGTAGCTCTCACCCCAGCTGTGATTGGGAGTTAAACATCTGTTGTACTTATGCATTGGAAAACAGAGCGGATCAGGGAGTTTTCTGGAAAGTCATGGCAACTGTTTGGGCACCTTTGTGGGCCAGATTGGTTTCCAACAAAAGTTTGTGAAGAAACACCCACAAACTGAAATTCCCTCTTGTCATGGACAGGGGCATTTATCAGTTAGACCCAGGAGAAGTCAGAATGAGTGAACCTTGGGGATAAAAAGACTCTTTACAAGGTGATTTAACAATAAGGCAGCAGTGATTTCAGTTTAATGAGTTGGCAGCACTGCCAGCTATGAATGTGAACATGCTTCCTCTTCCTGTGGAGGCTGTGCTGTGAACTTAATCAGACGATTGCTCTAGATATGAAAGTCACTGCCAATGCCAAATGTTTGTTTTTTAAGTTGGCTAAGTTCCCTGATACAGTTCACAATATGGTCCCACAAATAATTGATCTGGCATGACAAAAGGGAAGCTGTACTGAGGGATCAAGGGGGACATGAGGCAGTACAGAGAAACAGGTACTTACTACTTTCTCTGCCAAGAGCTTTGATTTATAAAATCATGCTCTCAGTGGGAGATAGAGGCTTGCTGCAGCCCAGCAGTGAGAGAGTGGTAGAGTCTGTGCTGCCAGATGTTCCTATTTTAGAGAAAGTAGAGCATTTTGGTCTTCTTGAGCAGCTCAGTTCATTCCTGGTGATCAGTTCTTATATGAACATCTTATTTTCCCTCAAATAACCCAAGAAAGACAGTGATCAAGAAGTGAGAAAGGGTTTTCTGAGACATTTTGATTTCAAAAAACAACCTTGTGCTGACCTTCTATTTTTAGTTAAACAACTAATGAAGAATCAAAATGTTTCTCCAAACTTAATTATCCAAAAATTACCATAGCAACCAGTTCTTTATGTAGCACATGCTGAAAACACTCTTTGAGAAGCTCAAGTTTACTTTCCCAGTTTTTCCAAAACAGACAAGAAATATGCTAACCTGTTGTTAAAGCCCTGAGAATTTCTAGCTGGAGATTGCATTAAAAACATTCCTTTACTTGTCACATGTGTTTTGGTGACATCAGCCCCAACATTGCTTTTTTTCTATGCAGCAGAATAAAATTCCTGCTGAAGAGGTTAATAATAGTTTTATTTTTGCTAAAGACTCAAGAGTGTTTTTCTAAGCATGAGGTAATAACACACAAGTTCACTGTCCTTCTGGATTTCAGAATTGTTTCTAAAAGTTATCAGCTTTCTCTCCTTTGCCTTCACTGTGCTTTCCATGTAGAGATATGTGGTTATTGTCTCAGCTTCATGATGAAGACTGCCTGTGTCAGTCACTATCTTTCAGGGCCAGCCATCAATCAACGTATTTCCAATTCATTTGGTTTGCTGAATGTTCATAAATATTCACTTTTCCTCAGGTTATGTGTTCTTTGGAAGTGCTGAACTCAGTCAATCACTATACACTCCATAAACGTCTGTTAATGGCTGGCCTTATGGCTCTAAATTCCCTGATGGACAACTGCGTATTCCAAAAAGGAAAATAATGGTAAAACTAAAACAGCCAGTCATGACTTCTGAAGTTTTTTAACTTCTTGAATTTGTAAAACCTTCTTTAACTTGCTTCCAATCATTCATAAACTCACAGGATTTGTGTAAACTCCTAATGAAGGCCAACTCAATTAGGTGTTCTTAATAGCAGAAATGCCTGAAAGTTGTTGTTATGCTTAGCCCCGTATCTCACCTGTATCCTTCTGAACTTCCTGTTTCCTGAACTACATTCAATTCTATATTGAAAACGGTCTGTGGCTGATTACCTACCACTTCACAGCAGACTTGGGAGTTACTTTATCATATTTTCAATATATTTTCCTTTTCCCGTTCTCTTGCATTACTGTAGTACCTGCTTTGATTAGAACTTCTTCCTGATGAGCTGTGTCCTGTGCCTTTTAATTGTTTCTTTGAAACCTGGCAGGTCCCAAATCAACTCAAAATGTTTTCTTGGTTTCAGCTGTCTTGGCAAAGCCTTTTTTTATATGAGTGACAGATAAAAATGATATTATTTCAATATGTTCTGTCAAATTTAAACTAAGTTTACTTGTCTGACTTGCATTCTCTCCTTTCATGTCCTTTGGGTTTTGCTAGTTTTCATATTGATTTTGCAAAGGGTTCTGGGGTGCCTGTGTGGGGGATACTTTACAAATGACTGTTTGAATAGTGATTTCTCTGTGAACTAAATTCTTAATCACCTGCTGGGAGACATAGAGCAGAGTGTTGGAGTAAGAATTTTAATGCTTCTTCTTGGGCCCCTCACTCCAAAAAGGATATTGAGGTAGTGAAGCATGTCCAAAGGAGGGCAATGCAGCTGGTGAAGGGTCTGGAAAACATGTCCTGTGAGGAGTGGCTGAGAGAACATGGATTGTTTAACCTGGAGAAGAGGAGACTCAGGGGAACCCCATTGATTTCTACAACTGCATGAGAGAATGTTGTAGTGCAGTGGGTGTTGGTTTCTTCTGCCATGTCTCAAGTGAAAGAATAAGAGGAAATGGCCTTAAATAGTGCCAGGATCAGATATTAGACACAAAATTCTCTCTGAGAGAGTGGTCAGGTACTGAAGTAAGTCTGGAGGCGTTCAAGATCCTTCTGGCTGTGCTACCTGGGGATGTTGTTTAAGGGTGATTATGGTGGGTTAATGCTTGGACTAGATTATCTTGAAAGTCTCTTCCAATCTTGATGATTTTGTGATTCTGTGATTCTACTACCTCAGTGATCTTATCAAGTAACTTCCTTTATCTCTGGTAATCCTATTATGTGATTATGTGTAACTGCAGTTTCAGCAGGGACAGTGACGATCCTGTTACAGATATTCCCAAGAGGTATGGTGAAGGGTACCTTCTTTGTATTTCTTAAAAATTCAAGAGGTAGACCTCCTCAGAGACCTATTTAGCATCAAAATATATCACTCTTGGCTTTTTAAGAACGCTTGCTTTTTCTTCTACTATTCCTGATTTAAGTGCTGTGCAAGGTACAAAAAGACTTACAAATGTTGTGAAAATATTTTCTTTTTTCACATTACTCCTCAGCTTCCCTGCTGTGTGAACATTGATTATTTTCAGGTCAGTCAGAAAGATATGAAACTCTGTACATCTTCTAAAATCAGAGTGTGTCCTGGCTTGTAGCCTTGATATGTTATAGAAAACCCTCCAAGACTTCTGGAAGTGGCCCCAGTAAGCTCTAGGAAAAAGGACTAATGAGAGGCTCAAGTCTTGTATGCCTTTCTTATTCTTTAATTAACAAGAGCCCCAGATTAGTATGCCTTGCAAGTCATAGTGCTTTACTCTTTGGAATGTTTTCAATCAGACTACCATGAGTAAGAAAACCCTATTCTGCCTCTGCATAAGCTGTTGTTTTACCTGCAACGTTTTCCATTATTCCCTTTGTCCAAATCAAATTATGTACTCATAAAATCTAATTGAAGGCCAAATTCTAGTGCATTTGCTCTAAGGAGATCTGCTGAAGTGAGTGGAACAAGTCCTGAGCATTAGCAGAGATGGGTGACTGAACTGGGCTCATGATGAAATTGCAATTGAATTTGCAAGCAAAGCAGAGCACCCTGTCACTGCTTTCACTGTTGAAATGCCCTTTTCAAATGTTCTGGAGGGATTTTCTATTTTTTCACCCTGTACTCTAACTTTCCTACTTTGTGCGAACATACGGTCCAGGTCAAAGTTAAAACTCAGTCCAAAAGGCATGAAAAGTTGACTCCTCTAGCCTCCCACAGCTAATTTCAGTTGTCCTGCTGAACAGTGCAGTTCTGAACTAGTCTTAATCTCATGTCAGCTCCTCATACACTTCTTGGTAGCCTGCATCAGAAAGGAGTTATCTCATAGATAAATTACTGCCTTCTCTGATTTATCTTGGAGCAAAGGCAGAGAGTGTCTGGGGGAAGCTGACTGGTCCAAGGCAACATGTCTCCAGTAAAACAGAGTATGGTAGATAACAGGAAAGAGATGGAAACCGCAAAGGGAGAATAGTGATACATGCAGAGAGACTAAAGAGCCTCAGATTCCTTTCTTTTAAAAAGTAAAAATAAGAGATTATTTTTAAGTTGGTAAAATCAGGAATGGTGATGGGCAAATGAATTGGAAATGATTAGTCACTACTTAAAAACATGATGCAGCAGTCAAAAAAATGATAAAGATGTGAATTAAAACAAACAAAAGGAAACATTTTTTATCACAAAGGACCTAATTAAATTGTTAAAAAAAAAATTATTGAGGTACATAAGCTCCAAATGTACTATTAACTTGAGAAAAGCATCAGGAAAAGTTGTGCAGATGTGTTGAGCATACAACCTCCAGCTCAGAGGATCCCGGAAGCCAGGGAGATGCAAGGATCATTCTAATGAAGCCCTACTTCTCACAAGCCTTGTCTAGACATCTATTGCTGGGAAAAGTTAAACAAAACTTCATCTGGAGCCAGGATATGCATTATTATTTAATCATGGCATATAAATTGCAAATTAATTCCCTGTACTATAGTAGAACAATGCTCTAGATTCAGAAATACAGGAATATATAAAGCTGAAGTTTCTGCCAGATGCTTTTGGTCTGATATCAGATCTCACTTTCAGACCCATGTGACTGTGGGGAGCAAGACCTGCAGATCTGAGTCAAAACATCACAATGAGATTAGGGAGTCTTCTATTAGGACAAACAGCACTTGGATTTTAGGAAGACTGGTTACTAGATAATAGTAAGAAAATAGAATATCTAGCCCACAATTTTCTGCAAAAACAGAAAACATGGAGTGTTCAAGACTTTTGACAAAATATCACTTAATGCTTGCTGTACTTTTGTACGCATTGTCTACTGTTTTATCCTTGTACTCCTGAGCACTCTCTGTTTTCTACTACCTGAGAGAGTACCCTGAATGATGAACACTTTATCTGTTTGGTGTGGCTGTTCTGGTGCTGTGATCCTGCAGGTATAACCCATAGCTATCAGAGCCTTTGAAATCTCAACCACTAACAAGGATGAGATATTGGATAAAGGTACTGAGGTTGAATATTGTCCAGTCTGTAGTGCAGTCAAATATTGCCAGTTTCTTACTCACTTTCCCAAACAATTCTCACTTCAATGGCGTTGATGTGCCCTGCCTTACAACCATGCAGAGCACAAAGAGAGATCAATGACAGACAAATCAGCCACTGAAATTTACACTGTCCAAGGATCCACTCCCATTTGGCTCTCTTGAGTTCATATGGAAAAGGAAGAAGCTGTAACACAGCTTCTACTAGGAAAACCGGTTCAGCTCTTACATAGACTTAAGCAAAGAAAACGTCTGTGTACTCAGGCACTGGCTGTGCAAGAATTTGGTTATCCTTTCAGCTTCCCCTGTTGAATGGTTCAGAATTCAGATTGTGCAAATTTCTGCTTTGGCATCAGCTGAAAATGAATGTACTTAATTTGGTCAGTAATAACACAATAACTATTATCACTGATATTAATTTTTAACTAACTGACATTCTTTGTTTTTCTTAATATGGCTTGCTTCCCAAACTAAACCATGGAACAAATCACAAAGTTGCTCTTGCAGAGGAGGCCGTGCAAAAACAAATTGTTAATTATATTTGTTATCATTCCTGGCTAGAGCTCTGTGAGTCAATTTTTGGAAATATAATTTGTGGTTCAACTAGAGTTTAATGCCCCCAAATACTGCACATCTCATCCCCAAGGCAGAGAGAATTTACAAGTTTGATGTCTCTACTTAAGATCCCAGACATTCTTTTATGCAAAATTTCCTAACTGCTATTTTTGGAGCCTACAAAGCAGTCATTGTCTCTCTTTCTTTTTTTAAACAGATATTTTTCCTTCTCCTGTCTAATCAAATCCTATTTGTTGTTCATTGCAGATAGCAGCTCAGGCAGTGTTATTTATGTGTATGAACACTGCAGGAATCTTCATTAGCTACCTATCAGACAGAGCACAACGCCAAGCCTTCCTGGAGACCAGAAGATGTGTGGAAGCTAGACTGAGACTAGAGACAGAAAACCAGCGACAGGTATGGTCACCAGCAGAAACAGTCTTATTTTTGTATTAACTGGTATTGATAATTGGACAAGACCAGGCTTTTGTAGCCTTGCTGACTCCAGAGTGATGCCACCTGATTTGTTCAGGTTAAGTCAGTTTATGCTGTTACTGTGCTGGTGTGTATTGAGTTGATATGACATCAAAAAGATCTCCCCTGGGAAACAGGATGAATAGAGTGTCTGTTTATCATCCTGTCCCACAGGTGAGGCCATCAAATGAAACAGCAACTGGCAGGTGTTTAAAAATGGTTCTTTACACAAGAGGGGGTAAACTGGGGAGCTTTATATTTCAGAGTGTTGTAGATATTAAAACTTGTATTAGAAAAGTGAAAGATATTCCAGAACCATCTGGACACAATCCTGCGCCATGTGGTCTGGCGTGGCTCTGCCTGAGCAGGGAGGAAGGACCAGAAAACCCACGGCGGTCCCTTCCAACCTGACTGATTCTATGAGTCTGTGAAAACTAAGCAAGTTCATGGAAGGGAATTCTGCCTAGGCAGAGAAAATACCGAAACATCACCTCAGGTTCACAGGTGGCATTTTTGCAGCTGGGAGGCCACCACAGCAAAGTATCACCATTCTGTTTCTCTGTTCTTAAACTCTTCTTGAAAAATCAACTTTTGGCCACTGTGTGCAGTAGGTGACCAAAAGCTGGGTTAGGGTTAGGTGAAATTTTGATCTGAACAGGTGCTGTTGATCTTAGATAATCATCTTTTCCAATTGAAAATAAGAATATCACATAAAAAGTTTGCTGCTTATTATTTTGCACCAAGGGAGCAGCATCTGTATCATATATGTTATGCTGCTGTATCATTCTCAAATGAATTTAGCCTTTCATTATGCCTTGCTATATAAATATAAATAAATATAAATATAAATATAAATATAAATATAAACATAACTTCTCAAATTTGTGTCATTTGCCCCTTGAAAAACACGCTCTTATAGAGAGTTCTAGGAAGATGTCCTATTCTAGACTTCATTGACTAATGACCCACTATGAATGCATGACTGTGTTGAATAATGCCAGGTATCTCTGCCAGAACATCTCTGCAGCCATTGCAGACTGAAAAGACTGGGAGGGATATAATCTAAGATGCTCTGTTCTCTTTTTAAATGCAGGATCACTTTTTCATGCCCTTTGGGGATTTTGGGATGTTTGTGTTTTTTTCATTTTCCTTCTTGTCTAATCTTTCATTAACTATTATTTGGTAAGCTTAACTTTGACCATAGTTTTGTAGAGTTCCTTGTAAAAAAAAATTATAAGACACTAACAAAAGATTCCTTTGTTGCCTTGTTCCATATTATTCTGAGGTTTTCCCATTAGAATTGTTTTATCCTCTCATGTAAAATGAAGTTTTTACAAAGACAAATATTTTGAGAAATTCAATTTTGCTGAACTTGTATTTTCTATTAGGAAAATAAAAACAGATTGTTTCCATTTAGGTGGGCAGATGATTTTTTTTTTTTTAATTTTTGAGAGGGGGGAAGTAGTGGTTGGATCTGAACTATTTGATTTTGTTAAGCCAGGTTGAACTGTGCATATTGTCTTGGCCCAGTGCCTTGCAAAGTTTCAGGGCTGTGCTGCTCCCTGAGGGCAGAACTTCCTGGAGTGTTACCTCACTGCAGCTGAGACTCACCTATAACCAAACAAAGTACTGTGTCACAGGCATCATATGACTGGAAGTGCATAAAGGAAAATGTCCTTGGGCCAAGGAAAATGCCCACAGGAGAAAAATATAGACAACAGAACGCCAAATGAAAGATCGCTTCTAAAACTTAATTTAATAATAAACTAACTCAAAATTTTGGAACAAAACATTTTGAAATATCTCTGATTAATTTTCATGGAACTTTGAAATTTTGTTATTATGTACACCTATATACACACATACACACATAATAAACTTTTCAGCTTTTTCTTTGTATTTGGGACAACATTAACAAAATATTCCAATACTGGAACATCTTGAGGAATGTAGAGCCTGTTTCCCTCAGTATTCTATTTTTTCCCTTTGTTTCTGAGGTAGCATCTCATTTAAGCCATTTTTAAACATATCTGCTTTAAGAAGACTGGCAAGGTCACATTTTAGGTGACCGCTTTTTTTAGCTGCTTGTTCATTCTCAATCAGTACAGTCAGTAGTTTAGCGACTGCTAGCGTTTTTCCATCTTGAAAACAAATATTTCATGATACATGGAATCTATGGTTCACATGAATGCAAAAAACTTACTACTTCTTGAACCTTATCACATTTTAAAAAGTAAGGATTAAATTTTGTTAAACTTTTTTAAGGTAGTTCTAGGACTTTCTACAAAATAGCTCTAATATATGAAGGGGAGAAAAAAGGTGAAAAAAGATTGTACAGGACAATAGTTGAAATGTGGCTTCTGAAAATTTCTAAGAATATGGTTGAGGAGCTAAAAATGTGCAGAGAAAATAAAGTAATAATTATTTGTTTAATTCTTCTGGACAATAATTCCAGGAATTCCAAACTTTTGTCCACTTCAAGTTATTTCCCCTTTGTTTCCCATAAACTGTCTAAACTAGAGGTTTCTTACAGCAGGGTTAAGTTGTTTGTTGCTTTCAGTGGTGGTACTGCTACTTTTTATAGTAGCAGATGACTTAATTTAAATTTCTTGAGGCTTCTTTCATCCCCACACAGATTCTGCTTCTTAAGCTGAAAATAACAGAAAATCAAAATATATTGATATGTCCTGTGTATGGTGTATCATACAAAACATGACAGCTTGACAGAAAGGTCCTGTAAGGTCTGGTTTTGTCTTTACTTTGTTTAAATCAGAAGACCAGTAAAATTAAAGTAAGGAAAAAACAACATGAGTTTTAAACCACAACAAGGAGTGGTATGCTTGTCCATAAACAATTGCAGAATGAGACACCAATTCTATATAATATTGGAAGTTATATAAATGCTTCAGATTTATTCATTACTGTGTAGTGTTAAAACTAAGAAATAAAGTTTCTGCCATCTCAAAATGACCTTTCCAATTTCTCAATATCCCTTAGATTTATAATCTCCAATATTCTGTCATTCTAACAGTGACAAATGCTACTGCTATCATTATGCAGTATTGTGCAATGCCTAAAAGAGCCAGCCATGGAAAGTCACCCAGTTGTGAGCCAAACACTTTATAATCTGTGTTTTAGAAACAAGCAAGAAGTACCATTTGAAATGTGGACCTGTATAAGGAAACAATAATACTGATAGGGAAGGATCTCTGGTTTTCAGAGGTTTTAAGAACCTTCTAATGAGTATTTGTGGATTTTCTGGAATACAAATATAAAGTTTCTACTAAATCAGCTTCTGTCTTGTGGTGAGAAATTAGGTTTTTTTGTATTTCCAGATACATTTCATGTATATGAGCTGAATATTTTTCAGTGAAAGTGGTTTCATTCATTCACTTGCAATCATTGTATAAAGAACAATGAAAATAGGAGGTGAAACCACCAAAATCCCACTAGGGCTGAAAAAATTTTTGTTGTTTTTCATGTTACTCTGTACTGAAATTGGGACAGTTAAATGTGATAATGTGTTTTCCAGATGTCGTTATTTTCCAGCAGTGTCTCCCTTTTGTGGGTTTTCAGGATTCAAGCATGCCTTGCACTTTTTCATTATTGCTGTGATGTTTTCCAGTTTGAAAATCAAAGCCATTTTTGTACAGAAATGCCTGGGCCTATGGTCTCTAAATCTGAATTAGCTCCATAGAATCATTGTCCAGAGAAAATACCTTCAGGGGCAAGCTCAGCTTTTACACCAATTGCAGTTTTTTCAGTTACTGCACAGGAAAGAAGACAATGCAGAGCAGACCTGGATGATGCAAAAGAGTTTACAGAGCCTGGCTGGTTCAGGGCAACCTGACTCTAGTTTGAAAGTGAAGCATTTTCCAGTTTCTCTTTCCAAAGGTCCTCAGTTTCCAATATAGCTCCTACATCTTTTTTCATTCTGCCTCCCCCATCACCATTTACTCTCACCAAAACTTTGAGACAAAATTTTCAGAAGTATTTCAGAAATTCAGTACTTTCAGTTGTATTTTCGGATAAAGGAACTGATTTTTTCCAGAGTTATCCTTTTGTTTTTAAGCACTTGGGGTTGTTATAAGTACACATTAGCATTTTCAATTGCTGTGAATTTCCTAACTCTAATTACTCTATTATGAAAATGAACAGTAGTGTGGCTACAAAGGAGAATTACTCCAGCAGTCATTGTTAATGATGTTTATGCACTTACCTGTATTATCTGTGTGACACCATTTGGAAATCCCAGCACCATGCAAAAGAGGGATCATCTGTGTCTACTTATTTCCTAATTTTCATTAAAAAATTTGAATTCTTGTGAAAATCAAAAACATTTCAGAGATTGTCATAGTTAAAGGAGACTCCACTGTTAATGAGCCCAGAAAAACTTTATCATCAAAAGATAAGAATATCAGAGGAGCAAGCTGCAGAAAGCAGCACAGACAAAAGTTTTGTTAAAACAGCCTCAGTTTAGCAGCTGTTGATAAAATAATTAAATAGTTTCCAATGAATTGTATGTAGTTAACAGCTTGTACTTAAGAGATGTATTTATATCAACCAACCAAATATGGCCACCAAAAAATGTCCTGCAATTTTGTTTTCAAAACATTAAAATTATGAATAAAAAAGAGACAGAAGGCTCTCAGTTTTTGTAAGTCATTTTATTCCAACAATATCATAACTTTCCACTACCTGTTTGAAATTTTTGGTTAATATTTTCATTTGATTACCTGAATGTTTCAAAAATGTTGACAACCACTGGTATACTTTGTTAATGACCACTTCAAAGACACTGTCTTCATTTTTACCTTGATTCTCTTGTAAGAACACAGCAGGTAATTCTGCTTTCATCATATCTGGGCAATGAAAATAGATAGTCTAACTCTCTTAATTAGCTACTGAAACCCTTTAAAACCAATGAGTATGTAATTTCCCTCATTGTGAAAATACTGTGAAATTGCCTTAATCAAGAGCAGAAACCTGCACCAAATTTCTTTTTCATTTCTTTTTCTCAGGATACAAAATCCCTAAGTTTTAAATTAATGACATATTAAATCTGGACACACATTGAAATGGTGACTTTATGAAGAATTTCATTCACTACATATATCAGGTGTCCTAACCTGCTCTTTCTCCAATCTTTACTTGAAATTTGTTTAACACTTTAAGCCCTGAAATACTACAATTTAATTATAAAGAATTTCTCAGATGATTTAGTCACAGAGCCTTTTCCTGCTCCACAAATACATATGTCAAGTTATACATATCTGAAAACAATTATCATGTAAGTAAATCAGGAATATTGTTGTGCAAAAAAAAGTTATGCAGGAATATCTGACTAACTGAAGCTGCAAATGGAGCCTTAAAAGGACTAGACAGGGAAAATTACATAAGTTAAATAGCTGAAGTTATTATAGCTAAAAGACAGTCAGTCCAACCCTTACCCCTTATCCTGCAATAAGATCACAACATCACAGGACAGCTATTCATAGAAAAATCATTTTAGTCATAATTAAGAAACTTCTCTTGTGTCATAGCCCCACTTCTACTCCCTATCAAAGACTATTCTAGACCAATGATACTAATAAGGTCTGGATGAAACAATAGAAAAATATGGATGGGAGGCTGCTTTGAAGCTATGCATAGTTGTTAAACTATTTTACTAAAACTAATAACTTGAGGTCTGGAATAATGTTCAAAAAAATCCTAATATATAACCTCTCTGAAACATTTTATTTGCATTATTTCTGGTGCATTTAGAGGACCAAATAACATTTTATGAAGAAGTTGTTCAAGATCAGAGGAGAAAACAGTCCATATCTGTTTGATTTTTACATTCATCCTTTGAAGAAATGTTCCTTCTTGTTCTCAGTGTAGCAGGTTATGCATCATTCATGAAAAGAAAAGTCTCTACCCCTTGTACAGAGCTCACCATCAAAGCTGCTCTGCCCATGCTGTGATAAACTATTGGGAGGGAGTAAACTCAAATCAGAAACTAATCCTCCAGAATTTAAGTCCTGACAAGCCAGAGAAAATTATTCTATTTTAGCACTACATTTGAGCAGTTTCAGTGGAGTAACATAGTGCTAGAAGTTACTAAAGCCACAATAGAGTCTTTTTAGCTGTATTGTTTAAATCTCTCTCTAAGACAGTCCTCAGCAAGAAAACTGGTTCTCTGCAGAAATAATCTCAAATCCCACCCAGATAAGTTCCTCTTATGTGAAAACAAATCCCCTCCTTGATGTCTTCCTCAATCCTTATTGAAATGTTCTTGGGCATCTAACACACTGGTAGAGGAAATGGAGATGAAGGCTGGGGGCAGGAGAGGGGAACAAGCACTGCCTGCCTCCAGTCCTGCAAGGAGGACTCAGCCCAGAAGGTTCAGGTTGGCATCAAACCTGATCCACTGGGCTTCTAAGGATGCTTCCCATCAAGCTGGGACAAAGATGGGCATCTACAAGTTCTAATTATGGGTTTGATCAGATCGGTGGAGAGCAAGAAGAAAAAGCTTTTCTAAATTAAATGGTATAATGAGAAGAGTATCCTAAGAGAATACCCTATAGACAATTCCTCCCTGCAAGTCTTGCCACTGGCTTACTGAGCACCTACTTTCCAGGTAATCTCTTTCTTTGTGGATAGGGGATTCCACAAATCCAATTAAAGCTAATTTTGAAAGTCAAAACAGTTTGGCTATTGTTTAATTTGATTTGCATAAAGGATTAAAGCTCACCACCCAAAAGAACCATTTGTCCAGATGAGAAGAGGATAGTTTTGTTTTCTAGGTATGATCACACATTCTATCTCTCTAGTGTGGGTATGAGGTCTGTAAAATGAGAAGACAGCCCCTCATCTTCTGAACAATCTGCTGTTGGCATATTTAGTCTCTTCTGCTGTCATCTTTGGAAAAACTGTAATCCTGTCTTAATCTCTTTTTCCATTAAAAAAACTGTTCTGTTTGACCATTTGCTTCCTTCTACCTCTACTTCCAGAGGATTTTTTTTTTTCACACTTTCCCCTGCAACAATCTCTATTTCCCATGGCTTTAAGGAGCTCTCTGCAGATTGATTAATGTTGGTTTGTTTTTCGTTTTGGGTTGGTTTTTTTTAAATTTTTTAAAGCAGCTTACATGTTATGTAGGTTTTATCAAGCTCTTACCAATCTAGAATTTAATCAACCATCAGTACTTTGCAACCTCTAAAATAAGAACAGATTGGACTAGGATTGGAAAGGACATTTTAAGAGGGTTAAACATCATAAAATCTTTTATATATATATATATATACATGTTATATATAAATGTATACATGTTATATATATATAGGTGTGTGTGTATATATATATATACTGGTAGTAAGAATATTAAATTCCTTTAAATTGGTATGAGGATAAAGTTCAGATTGATTTTAAAAAATAAGAGAGTGATCCTAATTTCAGAGAACACATGGTCTTTCTAAGCAGTTTAAAGTGCTTCATATTTAAAAATTATGATCAAAATAATTGTAGCTTTGTTTTTAAAGGGCAAACAATAAACTAACAATTAAAAAAAGTCTATGTAAACCTCTGATTAGACAATCCATTTTATACTTTTTTTCCCACTTTATAGGAACCAATTTGTTGACTGTGAGATTCTACGAATATTTTCACTTATCCACACTTTCTTTCATCTTAGTACCTTTCTCTAAAGAGCCATAGTCCCCACAGAAATTTAGGCCTAGAAGGACTGTAGGAGGACTCTAAAAATAATGTCCTCACAAGATTCTCAATTAATAGAGAGACTCGGGGGTCCAGGTAATGGTTTCAAATCATCTGACCATGATCAGCACCAATTCCAAGACAGACAGAGCCAGATTACTGATGCCATTACTGAGATAATTTAGGGTAAAATGAAATATTTGGATTAACATTTATAAATAGGCTGATGGTCTTTCACACTATCAGTATTCAAGTTCCCATCTACAAGCCTATTCAAGGGGGTTTGATTTTCAGAAGGTGACTATTGCTCCCGCTTACTGAAAGGAAGTTTTATCCAGCATATGCTGTTTAGTACTGGAGTCTTGCAAGTCTCTGACAAAGTGTATCCCTTGTTTTGACCAGAATAAATGACCTTGTAGCTCTTGTTCATCTTGGTGTTCTACAGTGATTTAGTCATAGACAGCTGAGCAATATATGGCGTGAGAGCCATATTCCTATATCTGATATTTTCTATGTCATTAGCTGCCATAACAAGTACTCCTGAGAAATGTGTATTTTACTGAAGTTGTCTAGCAATTTTCAAAACAGTAAAAAAAAAAAAAAAAGTAACAAAATGCAAGAAGAGACATCTAAATCAATAGAAAATTGAAACTGCAGGAGAATTAAATGAAGATTCAAGAGCAGATAAGTCAAAGCAGTTCTAGAGCAATATAGCACAATAAGCATTAAAGTCAGCTGGGGCCACTGATTTTTTAGAAAAAATTTGAATTGTAGGAGCTGGTTTGTGCTCGTTTTCTATTCCAGTAAAACAAGGAAATCCTTAAGATTATGCTATTATGGAATCAGTCCCCAGTAGTTGTGTCTATCTTTCTCCTGTGCTTTAGCTCTGACTCCTGTTTTCCTTGGAAACTACCTGAAATTTATGGAAGCCAATACACCAGAAGAAACTACAAAGCTTTTTGTCACAATATGTGCCTTCTTTCCATATAGATCTTTTTCTTCTGAATGTTTGTCTTCTCTACTATTGTGTAATAAATAATAAATAACAAAAAATGATAACGATATTTGGAAGAAAAAAAATTAATGAAACTATTAAATATGCCTTTCCAGTATTATTTATGTCTAATGGATTACTGTGGGGCTGGAGAATATCACCTGTTCAGCTCAGGGATCCCCAACATAAATAGGATATTGGCCTCTTGGAGCAAGTCTAAGAGGAGAGTCTGGAAGATCAGCAGAGAGCTGGGACACCTCTACTATGAAGACAGGCTGAGAAAGTTAGAATTATTCAGTCTGGGGAAGAGAAGGCT
>VZTX01009986.1:0-68908 GCA_013400915.1 Pardalotus punctatus
GGAGGAGGGTCTGGCCAGAGGGGCCCAGAGGGAACATCCGACACAAAGTCCAGTGCCATGACCACATCGTGCCCACCTTCGTGGAGCACCTGCCCAGGGATGAGGAGACTTTAAACACTTCACACCACCGCCACAAAGAAGGTTCCCTCCAGGAGCTGGGATGGCAGCAGGGATGGACGATGCTGTGACTCAGTGTGAGCCAACACGAGCCAGGCCTTCTCCTCTCTGCAGGAACATCACCAGGGCTGCTGGACACCACTGCCTGGAGAGGACAAGGGCAGAGGAGCAGAGCACTGGAAGAGCAGCATCTGCCACCAACAGGCTGGGAGAGCTGGGGGTGCTCACTTGGAGAAGAAAATGTTTGGGGAGACCTTATTGCAGCCTTTTGGTGCTTGCGGGGGCTTATAAAAGAGAGAGAATGAATTTTTACATGAGCAAATAGTGATAGAACAAGGGGAAAGGGTTTTAAACTAAAAGAGGAGAGATTTAGATTGGAGATTGGGAAGGAATTTTTCCCTGTGAGGGTGGGCAGGCCCTGGCACAGGGTGCCCAGAGAAGATGTGGCTGCCCCTGGAAGTGTCCAAGGCCAGGTTGGGCAGGGCTTGGAGCACCCTGGGGCAGGGGAAGGTGTCCCTGCCCATGGCAGGGGTGGCACAGAATGGGCTTTAGGGTCCCTTCCAAAGCAAGTAATTCTGTGATTCTACAAAAAGCCCAGGGAGAGATTTTTTACAGAAAGCTGCACTGAACACCACCAAGGCACCCTGCCCACTGTGCCCACTGTGTGAACCCCTGTGTGACACCCAGCTCTGCCCTCCTGGCCAGGCCCTGCGTCACTGCAAGGTCCTCAAGCCCAGGAGACCATTTTCCAGCGCCACTTCTGCTGCTGAGGTGCTTTTCCTGCCCCCACAGCTCCCTGGATGGAGATCCCTCACTGCAAGGACATGGTCCAGGGTGGAGCACGCTGACCCATCCTGACACAGCAGCTCAGCAAACACCTGGCTCCATCCCAGGGCGTGGTGGGACAGGTGACAGGCAGCCACCCCACCCTGGCACTGTGTCACTCCGCTCTGACATTTGCTGCTTCTCAGCTCTCCCTGCATACCCTCAGTGGTATCTGAATTTCTCCCAAGTCCAACTCCCTGCTCATGCCAGGAGGATTGGTCTGGATGCCTTTAAATGTCCCTCACAACCCAAATCATTCCATGAGTCCCTTGTGTGTTCCTCATTGTCTTCAAAAAATACCAGTGTATTGAACTTATCCAAGTTTTCCTCCCTCTTCCAGGCTGCAGTTTTCCTGCTGGCCCCAGGAGATGGACCTGTTTCAGCCCTGGTCAGTGCATCCCACCGCTCTCACCCCTGAAGCACCTACACAGAGCCCTGGGGCTTCTCCAGACACTTCCTCCTCTTCCACAGCAGAGCTTTCCAGGAAAAAGCTTAACCGAAAATCTGCAGCAGCAGGGACTTTGGCCAGAAAGAAAGCAACAAACAAACATAAAAATACCAACCAGGCCCATCGGCATTTCCACTAAATGCCAGCAGTGAGGGAAAGAGGAAGGAGCGGGGTTTGTTTTCATTTTCACAGGGTTGGCAAGAGCCAAGCCCCATGTGCGGCCGAGCCCACACCGCCTTTATCTCCGTCAGCAAACAAACCAAGCCACTCCATGGGAGGATATTCCAAGCTCGGCCTTATCCCGGAATACACGGAGCCTCCCCGCTGCTGGGAGCCCAGCCCGGGGCCAGGGATGGCAGCAGGGCACGGCCTCTCGAGGTTCTGCGGCACCAGGAGGTCCCCAGGGATGGCCCGGCCGTGCAGGTGACACCTGCCTGCTCCTCCCAGCCCAGGTGTGACTGCCCCTGCTGCTGCTGGGCTGGAGCATCCCTGTGCCACAGGGAAGCTGACGACCTCTGCACAGTGGGGAGAATCCCTACTGCCCTGCTCCTGACCGTTAGGGAATCCTCAAGGTTGGGAAAGCCCTTTGAGATCACCAGGTCCAACCATCGACCACCACCAGCGAGTTCACCACTAACCCACGGCCTCCAGTGCCACATCCACGTGTTTTCGGAACACTTCCAGGGATGGTGACTCCACCACTTCCCTGGGCAGCTGCTTCCCAGGCCTGACACCCCTTTCTGGGAAAAAATTTTCCCCAATGTCTACTCTACTATCTCCTTACGGAACAGCCCTGGACACAGCAGCAGGGACAGGTGACCCAGTGCTGCACTGGAAACCTGGGGGACATTAAGGAAGCAAAGCCATCTCATTCCTGGGGATTCCACACCTTGCTGGGGTCAGAGGGTAATGCAGACAAATTTTGCTGCAGGTTCTGACATTCCTGGGAGCTTAGAAGAGCTACCTTCACTCAACCTGGCAGCCCTCTTGACCCCTCGCTGCCTCTGCCAGCGTTGGCTCAGGTGCTGCCCTGCAGGTGCGGCTTTGTTTGCCCAGGGCACGTGGAGGAGCTGTCCGTGGGTCACTGGAGCTGGGCCAGCTGCTCCCACCTGTCTGCAGGCCCTGCCCAGCTCTCAGCCTGGCCAATAACTCTTTGATTTCTGGAGGCCTCCCCACAAAGGGTACGGCTCCCATCAGTTTGTTTCCTTCAGGCCAAGCTCGGAGCATCACTCCTCCTTCCCTGGCTGAGCACATCAGCCACCCGCCAAGGAACGAGGCTCTCGGGGCTGGAGCATGCCAGGCTGGAATGTGCCACCCACAGGGACAGCTTGGCACAAACTGCAGCGGGGAAGAACATTTGGAACAGGCCAAGTGAGTTCCTGAGCCTCTGGTGGCATCAAAGCCTCTGCAGCAGGACCAGGATGCAGCCCAGCAGGGCAAAAGTACAGAAGGACTTGAGCATTCCCTTCCCAAAGGGCTTGGGAAATTTTTGATCTCTTTGGAGCAGGGGGGACACACACACGAATTGGGTTTACAGTTTGTTTGACAGCTTTGCATGACTCAATGACAGAGGAATTTACCTTAAAGATCCCTGATGAAGCAAATCCCAGGGTGGGTGGGATGGCCACAGCCACGTTCTGCAGAGGATTCCCGTGGGCAGGGAGAAGAGAGGCCGCTCTGCACCACCTCCCACCAGGATTCACCTGTGGGGGCTGCACATTCCAGGTCCTCCTGTGCCCTATGCTGGAACAAAGGGGTCTCTGTCCAGCCTTTTTCCGCTCATTTACCTTTAGGGTCCGCCTGCAGCAACCCCTGCCAGCAACCCCAGGGAATGTGGGCTTTGCTGTCCAAGAGCATCCCTTTCCCATGGCATGTGCTCACCTCACTGCTGCTAGAGGCAGAAAAAGCATGGAGCATCCTAAGGGTGGAATTCTCAAAAGAGGAACTCAGAGTAGCCCCAGGTATGTCCTGACAGCAGAACTCCCTGAAGGGAGAGCCCCAGGACAAGCCAGCCCCTCCCAGGACACGATCCCCTCATCCTAACAAATACCCCCTGCTGCAGGCAAGGAGGCTCATGGAAGCTTCTGTGATTTATGAGTTGCCCTTTGCAGCTCCTGGAAAGGTTCTGGAGTTCTGCAACAACAGACACAGCAAAGTGACAGAGGTGTCTTCATAGAACCATGGAATGGTTTGGGTTGGAAGGGACCATAAAGCTCATCCCATTCCCCCCCTGCCATGGGCAGGGACACCTTCCACTGCCCCAGGCTGCTCCAAGCCCTGTCCAGCCTGGCCTTGGGCACTTCCAGGGATCCAGGGGCGGCCACAGCTGCTCTGGGCACCCTGTGCCAGGGCCTGCCCACCCTCACAGGGAACAATTTCTTCCTAATATTTAATCTAAACGCACTCTCAGTTTGAAGCCATTCTCCTTTGTGCTCTCTCTCCTTGTCCAAAGTCCTCCTCTGGCTTTCAAATACTGAAAGACCTCAATCAGCTTCTCCTCTCCAGGCTGAACAATCCCAGCTCTCCCAGCCCTTCCTCCCAGCAGAGCTGCTCCATCCCTCTGCTCATCCTGGAGCCTCCTCTGGGCTCTCTCCAGCAGCTCCAGCTCCTTCCTGTGCTGGCCCCAGGCCTGGGGCAGCTCTGCAGGTGGGGTCTCACCTGAGGGGGCAGAGGGGCAGAATCGCCCCTTTCCTGCTGCCCACGCTGGGGATCAGGGCAGGGGGGTTCAGGGCTGCACAGGGAAAGAATGAAAACCTGAGATGGGGAAATTAAAACAAACTCTGAGCACTTAATCGACACTTAGAGCTGCTTCCTCCACCAAATGGCCTCCCAGATTACCGTATTTTTGCAGTCAAACACAATTTCCTTCTTTCCTGTGCTGGGGCTGTCCAAGCACCGGGCGATGCTCAAGGATTGACGCGTTACCGGCATCTGTGCCACACGTGAAGGAAAACAGTTTTCCTCCAACATGGAAAAAAACCCAAAACTAATTAAAGGTGTTTTATAAAGTGACATTCATGAAGACATTTGCCCTATTAGAGTCCATTTGTTTTCCAGGTTTTGATTCTTCAGGGCTGGGAACGTGCTGCAGCACCTTGAGGAGATGTTCACATAGGGACAGGACTCTAGACCCTGGGATGTTTAAGGGAGCAAATAAAAGCAATGCTAAAAAAGCCCCATTTGGCAGTTTTCTGTGGCTCTCACATCCAATCTGTGGTGGCTGCCACAGGCAGCAACACCAGCTCACCAAACCCAGGCTCTGGCCCTGCAGCCACATCACCTCACCTCACCTCACCGAGATGGGAAAACCAGGAAATCTTCATGTTTTGGAACCCCAGGGACCTGGCCAACACCAGTGTCAGGTGAAAGAAGCCCAAATTAACTTTGGAAATGGTACAAGATTTTGCTCCTGGCTGAGGAATGCCCATGGGTGTCTGACCACCAGGCCCTTAGAGCCGTGACTTCACTGCTGGCAGAGGAGGGAGAGTTTCTGCTCCAGGGAGGTGGAGGAAAACACAAACCTGTCACCAATTACTGTCAGATGAACTCTGCCAGGACACAGGAAGGAGATAAAAAGAAGTGGCAGCACTCAAGCTTCCTGCAGATCCAGAGCATCTCATCAACAACTCGCTAGGAGGAAATATATTTGTGGGAGTGTCGCCTGCTTAATGTGGTCTCCCACCCACCTCTCCTTCCTATGGCTTCCAATTTCCCCCCTGGGATTCAGCATCTATTGAGCAGACACGTTGAGAAATAGGATATGAACTCCCTAAACACCGGAGTTTCAAACTGCTCTGGTCCAAATTAAGCAGATTTTGGGCAGGGATAATGGTAAGAGATTCCTGTGTTTCAGTGATCATGGATCCAGGCAGTCTGGTCCCACACTCAGAAGCACCACCTGACAATACATGTAAAAACTGCTTTAATTAACTTAATTTTTTCCTTAAAGCTCATAGATTTCAAGATTAGAGACACACACCCAGCATGGCTCGGGCTACCCAAAGGAACAAAGGAGCTTTGAAAGAATTATGTGTTTCTATAGACTTGGAGACAATATCCACAAGTCCCTTCTTGCAGTAAAACCCTGTGTGTACAACCAAGGGCATTAAGCTTTTCATTATTAAAGTCTCTTTTTACCTTGTTTGGGAGTCATGCTGAAGCTTTCCAGTACAGATAATTGTCCACAGTATGGGGCACTCCTCATTACACCAGTGTTACACAAGGGAAAATGACAATCCCAACACCTGGCTCTGGAGCTGCATTAGAAACAACATTTAATTTATCCCTAAAGACTTACTGTAATTCCAATGCTGCACGACAACATCATTCTCTCCTCAGCAAAAAAATGAGTGTGAGGTGTTGTCTGGAATGGATCAGAGAGGGAAAAGAAGACAAATTTCATTGCAGTGATAGGTAAATCCAGACTTTACCCACACCAGGAATTATTTGGGTGTTTATGGCCCCCTGGCCCTCTTAAAAGCACAACCCTTTCTGTGAAGAAATTTTTTTCCTAATATTCAACCTAGACATCCCGCAGTGCAACCTGAGGCCATTTCCACTTGTTCTCTGGGAGCAGAGCCCGACCCCCCCAGCTTCACCCTCCTGTCAGGGAGCTGGACAGTGAGAAGGTCCTTCCTGAGCCTCCTGTTCTCCAGGCTGAGCCTCCCAAGCTGCTCCTCATCAGACTTTTGCTTCAAAAATTACCTGAACACTGATTTTTAACACACAAGGGAATGGGATTGCATCTGGTAAGTAAAGCCAGAACAAGGAGCAGAACAACAGCATCCCCTCTGCGATCCAGGAACCACACTGGGGGTCCACGGGTACAACAGCCTGGGTGACCACAGCACTTCAGACCTGCGGCAGCAACGCAAGGGCGGTCGGTTCTGTCCCAGAAAACCCTCCTGTTTCTTGGAAGCAGCGTTCCTCCTGCTCCCAGGCACGGCTTTCTGGCTGAGAATCCTTGGAGGACGCATCCCAAAAGCCAAGGCTCTGACGTTGCGCAGCGCTGGCACCACGGCGGGATTGGGGAGCAGCCAGCACCATCCCGGGGCACCGGCACCGAGGATCTGGCACGGCTCCCCCAGGGCACAACAACTCCCTGCAGACACCCAAACCCGGCCCTGGCGTGCCATCCTGTTTTCCCAAAAGCTGAGCAGAGCTGGAACTCACAGCTCTTCCCAGAAGCCACGTTCTTTGTTACATCCCAACCGTGTCAAAACAAAGCTAGGAACGGCCTCTGCAGATAGGACCGAGATATCCTGAGGTAACGTGATGGCAGAGAAGGAAGGAGGACTGACATGGAGGTCACCTGAAGCTTCACTTGTCCTCCGAGAGCAACAGCTGGGGTTTCTTCTGGACACTGGCACTGAAAACACCCTTTTTATGGCATTCCCACCCGAGTTGCTGCCGTCACCCAGGCCACAAAGGGCATTTGTGGACCAGCTGCACCCACAACTCAGCTGCCAGCACCATCCTGCTGGAGAAAGGATCAAACCAGCGAACTTCTCGGTGGGTTTCCACCATCCCTCTTTGGTTTTATGAGAGTTCAAGGCCAGTTGTCTCTTCAGTCCCCCACTAAACCACTCCTTGGTCTTGCAAGCAAAATGTGGCGGTTGATCTATGGTGGCACCCTATGGAAGGGCCCCTTGGAGATGCAGCACAGGTTTCCCACTCCCACGAGTCCCAGAGAAGCTGCCAGCAACTCCCTCTTCCCATGTTTCATTTCCCCTGTGCTATTTCCAGTTAACTGACAACAGGATGGAAAAGCCCTCCAGGACTATCGAGTCCAACCCTTCCCCAGCACCGCCAAGGCCACCTCTAACCATGTCCCCAAGTGCCACATCCACAGGGCTTTTAAATCCCTCCAGGGATGGGAATTCCACTGCTGCCCTGGGTAGCCTGTTCCAATGTCTCACCACCCTTTTGGTGAATAAATTTTCCCTAATATCCAATTTAAACCTCCCCTGGCCTTGCTTCCCCACCATTCCTTGAGGCTCCTATAAATCCTTCAGCAAGGCAGCCCCAGCCACCTTTTCTTTCAAGATTAAATACTAACTTAGTTGTGGGAATTTTTTGTATGCTTTTGTTTTTCACTGGGTTTTTCTTCTGTTTTTCACCCCTTTTGCTCTTCTTTTTTTCCCCACCCAGCAGGACTGCAGATCCAACCCCAGTTTGGTCACTGGTACAGAGCAGTTCTCCACTAATTCCATCCTTGTCCTGTGCATTAGCCAGGACCAAGCCTGGGTTTTTTCTGAGGGGTGTCCTGTCGCTGTTATAAACACTGTTTATATATAAAAAAGACCCTCCAAACATGACGTTTACCCAACACAGCCTGAAGCATCCTGTCAAGCCAACATAGCTGTTCTCCTCTGGTATCTCACCTTCTCCCTGCTCAGATCACCCTTTCTTCATGCCCATGGCATCAATATACTCTTTCCACAGCAGCCTCCTGTCTCCCCACCTCCTAAGACTTCAACATGTCTGCAAAGGTTTCCTCACTCCACTTCCTTATTCCTTCAAGCCTTTCCCATCAAACCCAATTATTCACTCAGCCCTTCAGCATTTCCTAGAGAGCTGTTCCCAACCTCTGTCCCATTTCCATCACCAAGGATAGGCAATGCATTTATTTTTCCTTGTAGGGCACGAATCACCCCCAGTATGGCACTTTCCCTACATGGAATCCCAGAATGCCAAGGGTTGGATGGGATCTTAAAGCTCATCCCATTCCACCCCCGGCCATGGCAGGGACACTTTCCACTGTCCCAGGTTTCTCCAAGCTCCATCCAACTTGGCCTTGGGCACTTCCAGGGATCCAGGGGCAGCCACAGCTGCTCTGGGCACCCTGTGCCAGGGCCTGCCCACCCTCACAGGGAGGAATTTCTTCCCAATATCCCAACTAAACCTACTCTCAGTTTGAACCAATTCCCTCTTGTCCCGTCACTCCAGCTCCTGACAAAAAGTCCCTCTCCAGCTTCCCTGTTGTCCCCTCAGATCCTGGAAGGCTGCTCTGAGGAACCTTCTTTTCTCCAGGCTGAAGCCCCAGCTTTCTCAGCCTGGCTCCACAGGAGAGCTTTCCAGAGAGGTGTATCCACCCCAGTTTCTTCTGGCTCAGGGACAAGGCTTGGAGGGCAGATTTATTTACAAGTGCCACCAGCTCTGCTCCATTTGGAAAGGAAGGATCGAGAACAGCTGGATCCTCTCGGGGCAAGGGGCTTCAAGAACCGAGACACGCTCACAGCAGCGCTGACCCAAGGCTGCCTGGAATGAGGTGGGACACAGAGGGCCTGGGCTGAGCAGTCTGAGGACCAGGTAAGCTTGAAAACAGCTTTTATACGTTGGCTGCAGCACTTGATTTGCATCCTGCACAGGCTATTGCATCTCAGGCACACCCAGAGGAGATTCCGACTGGCTTTCATCCAAGTTTTGCAGCAGAAACGCACTCAGCACTCAGAGCTTCAGCTTCCAGCCTTCTCCAACTCTATTCCAGAGGCTGAAGCATCACAGATATATTGGAGCCACCTCCCCTAACTTCCACTCTTAGGGAAACTGGCTTTTATAGGGCAGACAAGCCTGGGAGCTGCACAGAAGTGGGATTTCAAACCCATTCCAACAGAGAAAATGCTTTTTTTGAAGGTGTTGGACAGCTCCAAGAGCGAGCCTCAAGCGCCAGCCTCTGCTCTGGGTCTCTCCCAGAGCACGGACAGGTCACAGACATCTTGTCATCTCCAGGGTGACAGGAGCAGAACCACACAGATCCTTCTCTTACCAGCTGGTTCCAGTCTGACCTCATGAGCCAAATTCCTTGGGCTGGGGGACTCCTTGCAGCCCAGCCACTGCCAGGATCTCTGGTTGCTTGCTCTGTGTTTTGGCTCCACATGGATGCAAGGCAAGGCAAGGGAAGGGTCTTTGGATCCTGGAGGGTTTCTCCAGCGATAACCCAGCTCACCAGCTCCAAAGCTATGAGATTGTAACACAATAGAGGAGTCCAAGCTAAAACTTCCCAAGCAAAAACAGAGCTGGAATAAACAAAGTCATCCTCTTTAAGAATGGTGGAAGCTGAGAGTACGGATGAGCTGGAGCTGCAGAAGGGGCTGGGGGCAGGAAGGAGGGTGAGGAGGAGACAGGTTGATGATCCAGCCTTTCCCACCCTAGGAATGCACAGAAGCTGGCAGATGAATCAAAAACACGCTTGGGGATGTTATTTTGCTTAACTAATTCTTGGATTTCTTAGTGGAACAATGTTTTCACTGGAAGCTCCTGCAAAGCCACCATGTCTGGCAGCAGGACACCAAGGTCAGCCATGTGAGAACGTGCCAAGCTCTGCTGAGCCCTGAGCCAACACTCATCTCCAAATCAGCCATAAACTGACCCAAAACACCTCTCCAAATCTTCCAGCCAAACCTTGCCTCCTGCTCAGAGCTGCTGCACAGCAATACCAGCCCCTTCTCAGCAGCACTTCGATGTTGCTCCCAGCCTGAGGTCACGACGGGCACGGCACACTCCCCACAGGAACGGGGTGAGCCATTAGGAATAAAGCACATTCCCTCCACCCCAAAACACTCCCTCCCTGCAATGCCATTTCCATCTGATATTTGCAAGGCACTCCCAGAGCAAAGATAGGTTCTCCACATCCTCACCCTGGAGGAAGCAGCAATTACCAGGAGCATCACTGCGTGGAGCCAATGGATGGCTGCAGGAATGTGTCCTTATCTGGCTGGAAGAACCTGGATGTGCCAGGGTGTAAGTGCCTCACTCCCCCACCCCAGCAGCAGCTCTGCAGATTCCAGCTGCCAGGCTGGCTCCTTATCAGGCACTCCATGGCCCCAGTGGAGCTACTTGGATCCCTCACGAGTTCTCAGAGGCCTTTTACTTATTTTAAACACATTTCTTTAATTTCTTCCAGTGGCTTTTCACTGAAATTCCTGTGCTAAGATCAAACAGCATCCCGTGATAACCTGCTGGCACCAGCAGGAATTCACCTGACAGACAGGGATTTCTCAGGCTGTTACCACAGCCTTGAACACTCAAAATCTCTGGGTTCTTCGCTCTACAAGCTACATGTGTTGGAAAAACAAACCTGGCATGAGGTACAAAACACTCCAAGGGAGCTTCCTCCCAACAGGATTGCACAGACACCTTCCAGGGGCCAGGTCAGCTTTAGCACTGGCACTTGGATTGGTGACTTTTTCTCCTTACTGTTTTTAATCTTCCCTTTTTTCCAAATGATTCCCATCCATCAGCTACCACAAAAATGTTTAAACTCAGTGCCCTGGCAGGAATTCCACCGTTTTGGCAGTATTGCCACTTGCCTCTGACAAGCACCAGCTGACCTTTCCACGCTGTATCTTAGAGCACACCACACACCTGTCTTTCCAGAAAAAAGTGTGAAGCCGCCTCAGATCCCAGCACAAAGGCTGTGGAACACTCTGGGGTCGGGTGCTGATTCCAAGCACCAAACTCCAGGGAAAAAAATAATTAAATAAGACAAGGTCACCTCTTCATTCCCACCTTCCTTTGCCATGTCAGCCTCGCCCTTTGCTGGAAATCCAGAAGCAGCTACAGTGGGAAACAAAGGACTCAAGGCTGAGCAAGAAAAGTATTTTGATCCTCCAAGGTGTCTTGAGTTACATGGAAAAACCATGGAGCAGGCATTCTCCAAGTGCAGTTTTGCAGATGCCCCTCATCTCCCTGAACACCTCCACAGCTCTCAACCCAGCACTGAAGAAGTTCTCAGCCTTCTCCTCTTTCCAGGGTTCAATCCTTCTCTTCACTCCAGAGTGGTCACTCCTCCATCTGAGTCCATCCAAGAACTCTGCCCTCTGTCCTCAAAGGGAATCCCATCCCACCCTGTCCTTGAGCCTTCTTGTCCTTTTACTTCTTCTTGCCCCATTTTTACTTCCAGCATCACCCTCCCAAAAAAAACCACCAAACCTGGAAACCACAATCTTCCTCATTCCTTCTTTCCTGTAACCACAGCTTTCTTTTCTTCTCTCCTTGCCTCACCTCCCAGCTGTGTTCCATCCAGCTCTCCCCAGGCTCACACTGAGACTTTTCCATGTGCTTTAAGACTAGAAGTTACCAACAATGTTCTCCTTCCAGGATGTCTGCCTTTTCTGTCTCCTACCCAAGTGACCTGCTCCTCAAGAGCTTCCCTAAAAACCAATGGAGCTAAGATACAGCACATGCAACAAAATCCCAGCAGGAAAGCTATTTGGAGTCTCAGGTACAACAAATTCTTGCGAGGAATCTACTCAAGGTAGCTCTGCTAGCAGCAGAATGCCTATTGTAGAATCATGGAATAATTAGGGCTGGGAAAGACCTCCAAGATCATTGAGTGCAACTTTTGACCACATCCCCACCATGCCCAACAACTGTATCACGAAGTGCCATGTCTACCTGATTTCTGAACACTTCCAGGGATGGGGACACCACCACTGCCCTGGGTGGAGCAGCCTCATCCCTGTAGATGAACCCTGATTAAATGAAAGCAAATTTCCAAAATTAAGAGTTTTATCTGTTCCTTAACCTACACTGAACCACTTCCCAGCAGGAAGAGAAGCAGCCCAGGGAAGGGAAAGCTGACGCATTTCCCGCTCCCACAGCTCTCACCGAGCGGAGCAGGTTCAGGTGCAGCACATCCCTGAGCCACGGCCAGCCCGCAGTGGCCAGGTGTCACTGTGACACCCCTGCGGTGTGAGCAGAACTTGCACAATTCACATCCTGTGTGCACGCGTCCCTGCCCTGGGCACATAACACAGGGGGATCATTTTCACCCTGGGCTGCTCTCCAACCTCATTCTGTGATCTCCGCAGATCCCATTGGAACACTGACCTGGATGTCAGGAACTGCCACTGGTGACTTCAACACCCACGTCACCAGCAAGTCCTGCCATTGGTACCAGTTCCCCGGGTCAGAATGGAGAGACCACACACCCAAAGCCCTGCTGCTGTCCCCAGCCTCAGCCACTCCAAACTCAACCAAACAAAACCAGTTCCGATTCTGTCAGGCAAGCACAGCCCATCCCAACATGCCCAAACTTGAGCCAGCAGGAATATTTCCTTCCAGGATAAAGCAAGGCTCGGTTCACTGACCACAGGTAACAAACCCTGTAGTGCAGGCAGGAAAGCTTCAGCATTTTGAAGGACACAGACCACACAAGGCTCTGCCTCACATGACCCTAATCAGAGAGGATTAGTTTTCTTCAGCAAGGTTCACAACTCTGCAAAGAACAGAAGCTGCACATCTGCACGAGCCAGCCAAATCCAGCTGCTCGTACTCGCACAGCAGTCTCCTCAAACGCTCCGATGGCTCTGGAGCCTGTCAGGGCAATGTCCCACCCTTGCAGTTGCACAAACACCCAAGGCTGCGGGTGCTTGGCTGCAGATGGGGAGGAGACACAAAAGGCAACTCTTCATGTCCCACATTGGGCTGAAGCACAACGCTCCTCATGGTGCCACCAGGCAGAGGATGCAGCCCACAGTTTACCCGGAGAACTTGGAGCTATTCTGCAAGTAACTTTGTCACTTATAGAAAAAGCCTGAATCTCTCACACATTTTGCTGAAAAAACATGTTCAGTCCTCTTAAGCAATGTTCAACTCCAAACAACCCAGGGTGGAATGGATCTTTGGGTTAAGGAAGGCAGCAGGACAATACCCGAAGTCTCAGGGAGCAGTTCCCCAGGGAGGCAGGTAACCCACCTTCCCATCCTACCAACTCCAACCCAACCACCACCAACCTGCACAGTGCACACACTGGGCAAGGTGAGGGACCAAGCTTTCACATTAGGTGTAATAGAAAAACATTCTTTACTCTGCAAGTGTCTTTACAAATATATATTTATATATTTAAGCCCATTTCAGGCCATAAAAGCCCATAAAAAACAACCAGTACCTTTTTGAACAAGAGAAACTGCAGGGCAGAAGCCTGAGGTGACAGACTCCCACCCAGGGGCTGCTCTGGCGCTTCTCTGAAGGCCTTTAGTTAGCACATAAAACCATCTTAAAAATCCTTTGATCTGAACGGAGGGGCACCATTCTTACCCCACCTTCCCCACTCTCTGTATGAGGTAAACTGGGATCACTTTTACATCATCGCTTTAGAAAGGAGATGTTGTATCCTGAAGACCAGCTTTTCCAAACAACATTTGTGAATGGGTTAAAAAGGTAAGATGTGTGGATCCAACCATAATGTGCTGTTGTCTCAAAATAGAAGAAGTTGATACTAAAAAGCTATTCCAGATACATACAAGTACAAACACTAGAGCTGGTCAGAAAGATTCAGTTTCAACATTTTTTTTAAAAGCAGGGAAAATTTTCTGCAGTGTAGCTTTTCATTTCCCGTCTCCTCACTTTTCTACCAGTTCCATAAACCCTTCCGAAAAAATCAGGTGTCTGTTGTCAGAGTGCAAAGTCCATCCAAATCTCGTGTTTCAGTTCACTATCTCTACACTTTACAAATCCTGATGGCAAACCAAGAGGTCTCGATTTAACTTAGCAAAAGTGATATCTAGAAAATATTCAACACCAAGAGGTCTTACAAAAAAACTTGAGACTACTAAGGCATTCTAAGGCACAGTGTTTTGGAAGAAGTGCTTTCTCCCTGTAGTGTTGCTTTATACACATCACGTGTGCGAGTCCGAGGGATGCAAGGAGCTGCAGATGGATGCCATGGCTTTTCCCAAGCAGGGAATTCCATCTTCTGCTGCCGTTTCAGACGTAGGCTCCCAATGCTGCGTGAAATTCAGTGAGACATTGCACCAGCTGCTGAAACTTGGGTCTCTCCTCGGGATCTAGGGCCCAACAGCAGGCCATCACAGCAAACCTGCAACACAGAGGCACAGGGAGCACAAGGGAACGTCAGCCAGGCAACCACAGCCCCAGCCTGCAAGGAAAAACAGCATTTGCCTCTGCAAAACTAGCTGAGCAACCAGAGAGAGACAAGGAACCCTGGATTTTATGGTACAGATGCTGAACAGCTCCTTCCAAGGATGGACACCTGGAATGGAGAGCAAAGGGGCTGTGACCAGAGGTGCTGGGTTGATTTGGGATATGGCCCATGGCAATCCAGGAAGGAGCAGTACACAGTTCACTGGAAATTGCTCAACTGCTGTAAAACCATGGAATGGTCTGGGTTGGAAGGGACCTTCAAGATCATCCAGTTCCACCCCCTGCCATGGACAGGGACACATTCCACTATACGAGACTGCTCCAAGCCCCATCCAACCTGGCCTTGGACACTTCCAGGGATCCAGGGGCAGCCACAGCTGCACTGGGCACCCTGTGCCAGGGCCTCCCCACCCTTCCCCTCATTCACAGAAGAATTTCTCCCCAATATCCTGTCTAACCCTGCCCTCTGGCAGTGGACAGCCATTCCCCCTTGTCCTGGCACTCTATCCCTTATCCCAAGTCCCTCTCCCACTCTCTTGGAGCCTGTTTAGGCACTGGAAGGGGCTCTAAGGTGCCCCTGGAGCCTTTTCTGGTTCAGGCTGAACAATTACAGCCTGGCTCCAGAGCAGAGGGGGCTCCAGCCATCAGAGCACCTCCATGGCTTTCTCTGGATTTGCTCCAGCAGCTCCACATCCTTCTGATGCTGGGGATCCCCAAGCTGGAGGCAGTGCTCCATAAAGGATGTTTACCCCAGGGTTTGTCTGACTGGCAGGACAAGCAGGCAGGGAAAGGCAACCATGGCTCTTTCTTTGGCCAGCCTGGCTTAACCCCAGCCACAAAGCAGCCCCTTTGTCCTTCCCCAGCAGAGGCACTCACAGTTCATCGGGGCAGTTGATGGGCTGAGCTATTCGATAGCCATCCTTTAAATAAGCTGCCATCTCGAAGGGGTCGATGTCCACGTACGGGGTCTGTCCCAGGGTCATCAGCTCCCACAGCGTCACCCCGAAGGCCCACTGCAAAGGAACAGTGCAGGCATTACCAAAACATGCTGAACCCTGAGAGCTGCTTCAGCCAGGGCACAAAGTCACCTCTAAGTAAGATTACATACAAGGACGCTTTACATAAATGCTCTATATAACCAAATTCAACGTGTCTTGAATTGGGCTCATTAAGAATCACAGAACTCGTGTTAAATTGCCAAGAGAAGCTGGGGCTGCCCCTGGATACCAGCAAGTGTCCAGGGCTGGGCTGGACAGGGCTTGGAGCAGCCTGGGACAGGGGGAGGTGTCCCCATCCATGGCAGGGAGCTGGATCCAGATGGTCTTAAGGTCCCTCCTAACCCAAATCAACAGGTGATTCTATGAAGTTGAACTAAACTTAAAATCTTGGTGCACTATGATACCAGTGCTAAAAATCACGCATTTTTTAACATCACATTGCAGAACACCTAAATCTAAACAACATTGAACACTGAACCACTGTTCACTATAATTTGTATTTTTTTTCTACATTTTACAACAGCAAAATGCCTTGAAAATCCTCAAAAAAGGTCTGGGAAATTCAAAGGACCAGAAAGGCAGACTGAATGAAATTACAATTTTTTGATTCCGAGTTATCTGTATATTTGGAGAGTATGCTCAGGAATAGGACTCGGGGAAAAAAAAGAGATTTCTTCTCAGCAAACCTGACAGCTGGATTAGCATTCAACACATTCAGCCGACAATCCTTGCCAGAAGGAGCTTAAAAGTGACGAAAAATCCATCAATCAATCCACACACAAGCCGAGTACAAGGCAAAGGAATTATTATCTGGTATCCAGAGACCCAGGAGACCAAACAGAGATGGGGCTGATACTGCATGCTCGTGACTCACTGCTCAAGTTACACATCATAGTGCATTAAAAAGGAGCAGAGTCCTGCAAGGTTCACACAATTCTTGTTCTAATCAAGTGAAATCCCACCACTGCCTTGACCAGAGCCTTAGGGAAGGGATGTTTTCAGCTGGGAAGGGCAGGGGCACAGATGTGGCCCCACTCCGAACAGCCACCGAAGGAAATAAAACTCCTTTTTACCTGCAGTGGAGAAAAATGCTGAGGGACAAGTGGTGGTCATGAACAGGAGATAAAGGGTGATTCAAGCAAAACCACCCTGGGAATACAGCTGTTCTAGTTCCATAGGTAGCTGCATAAAAATGGCAGGAGGAGATGCAGAGTTTCATGTCCAACAGCAAGAAAAGCACAGAATTAAGATCCAGCAGGAACCGTGGTTTGTTTTCCTACACTCTGGCTGACTGATAGAGCTGTTGGCAGGGGATCAACACATTATTGGAAGGTTTCAAGCCAGCAAACACATTTGAAAGAAAGTCATCCAAAAAGCAAGCCTGGAACACATCCCATGGCATCTCTGCAAACACAGACACTGCTTGCAGCACACTCCATCACCCTGTTACATGCAATGGATCACTGGGTTTGTTCCTACCAAAGCCACAAAAACATCTGACATCAGCTTTTTGTGAAAAGAGTCCAGGTAGATGCAAAGCTGTTATTTAGGGCAGATGGTGTTTTCTGCGCCCAGAAAAACTGTTCACTTTGTTCTCTACAAAATTCAGATGGCCACGTGTCTGTAGTTAGAACTGTGTGTTAAAAGGTGGGGTGGCATTTATCCCTGTGCAATGGAAAAAGGAGTTCTGGGTTAAAATGGGCTGGAAGAGATGCTGAATTGCACTGGAGTTTTCAAAAATGGTTACAATACTGAGGTTTACTCATCGTAATGAAATCCCACATCTCACTGCCACTGTTACATAAGCTTTTACTTCCCAGTCTTCACAAACACCAAATGCTTTCACGTTCCAAATTTTTTTTTAAAAGTAAAAATAAAAACATCATCATTTAATTGAATTCATTTAGCACTGTAAAAACATGCTTCTACAGGCAACTTCCATTTCCTTCCCTGTCTTCAAGTTTGTTATAACACAAACCCCCACGTGTTTTCCAGTGAATACACATGTGGAGCAGAGCTGGCACCTTCCCTTCCTTCCTTCTTCTTGTTGTTTATATGGCTGCAGCACTAGTACAGAGACCATGGAGAAAAACACCAACCAGAACTTCCCTAAAGTTTCCCAAACTGGCACCAGACCACTGCTGTGGATGGGACACATCCAAGGGCACCAAGGAGCAGGATGAGGTCACTGCAACACTGCTCTTGTCTTTGAAAGGTCACCTCAGCTGGGGGAGGTTCCTGGCTTCGGGAATAAAGGCATCCTCTGGAAGAGTTGGGGTCCAGGGAACTACGGGCCAGGCAAACATCAGCTCCAGCTAATGCTAGGGAGCACATTATCCTGGAACTCATTCCCATGCATACGATGCACAAGAGCCAGTGAGGATTTTTGAAGGGAAGCTGTGCCTGACCAGATCCTTGCTGAGCAGACAGAGCACAGGGTGAACAATGGATGTGCACCTTGACTTCCAGAGGGTGCTGGGCACTGAACAGGCTCCCCAGGGAATGGGCATGGCCCCAAGGTGCCAGAGCTCCAGGAGTGTTTGGACAGTGCTCTCAGGCACAGAGTGGGACTGTGGGGGTGTCTGTGCAGGGCCAGGATCTGGACTGGATGATCCATGTGGGTCCCTTCCAACCTGGGATATTCTATGAAAAGCAGACTTGTCCCAACACAGCTCCCTGAATTTGACTGTGCTCCCTGCCAGCGCTCCCAAGGGAACAGGGAGCAGGGGCAGTTCTGCTGTGCACCAAGGGCCTGACTGATCCCATAACCATGTGCCAGGAGCAGCTGATGCAGGAGTGCCTGTAAAGACGCTGCTCTGAACAGGCCATTGGTACCTATCCAGTGCCAGGATCCACTGACTCCAGCTCAGGGGTTCCCAAGATCAGAAAGATGTGGAGCTGCTAGACTGAGTCCAGAGGAGGCCACAGAGATGCTCTGATGGCTGGAGCCAGGCTGGGAGAGCTGGGGGTGCTCACCTGGAGAAGGGAAGGCTCCAGGGAGACATCACAGCACCTTCCAGTGCCTCAAGGGGCTCCAGGAGAGCTGGAGAGGGACTGGGGACAAGGGATGGAGGGACAGGACACAGGGAATGGCTTCCCACTGCCAGAGGGCAGGGTTAGATGGGATATTGGCGAGAAATTCTTCCCTGTGAGGGTGGTGAGGCCCTGGCACAGGGTGCCCAGAGAAGCTGTGGCTGCCCCAGGATCCTTGAAAGTGTTCCAGGCCAGGTTAGACAGGGCTTGGAGCAACCTGAGATAGAGGAAGGTGTCCCTGCTAATGGCAGAAGGCAGAATTGGGTGGGTTTTGAGGTCCCTCCCACCCCAAACCATTCTGGGATCCAGTGATTCTCCAACAGTTGAAAAAAGAAAAACGTCAACTAAACACCTTTCCAAAATGTAACAGGAGGAAAAAAGCCTCACCACATCACTAGCACTGGAAAATTCATTGTTGACCAGGCTTTCCAGAGCCATCCAGCGGACAGGTCTGTTCTCGTTGTCCCCCAGGCAGTGGTAGTCCATGGGGAACAGGTCCCGGGACAGCGCGTTGTCCGTGATCTTCACCTGCAGGGCATCGTCAATGCTGGGGCACAGAGAACAGCAGCATTCAGCAAACTCACAGCAAGCAGCTCTGCTCAGCCTCAAGTCCCACACTCGGGATCTAGCTGGGGAATGCTAATCCACATCTCAAGCACTGGCACTCTCCTGTATCAAGACACACTTACTCTGTGATTAGCAAATATTATCACAGCACCTATTTATTCTGTGCCAACTGATAAGCACTAGAAAAATGAGCAGGCTTGATTAAATAAAATCAAACATTTACAAGTGCAAAAAAATACCGTTAAAGCAAACAAATAACTGCCTTAAGTTACTACGGCTCCTTTGGAGATCCCCTATCTGAGCAATTAAACACCTTTTAGCTCTACTACCTCTGTGGCAATAATGAGGCAAAGATCTAAGCAAAGAAAGAGGAAGTAATATCTTCAAGCA
The DNA here is from genome assembly GCA_013400915.1 of Pardalotus punctatus. Classification (NCBI taxonomy): domain Eukaryota; kingdom Metazoa; phylum Chordata; class Aves; order Passeriformes; family Pardalotidae; genus Pardalotus; species Pardalotus punctatus. The sequence goes on from VZTX01009986.1 coordinate 19,267, forward strand.
ACCAGTATTTTTTGTGGTCCAAAACCACGTCTCTCTCCAATCAAGCCATCTGGTGAAATACTGTTTATTCCCTCTACAAGAGATATTGATGCTTGTCAGAAACAGGGTGCTAAGGGAAACTTACTTTTAATCAAGACAAGATGACTCAAAATAGCACAGAGAACTTGCCCCCTCTGGGATGTGATTCAAACTCTTTGAACTTAAAACTGTGTGTCATAAAGTTCAGTGTTCTCATAAACAGCTGATTTCAGAATATGACAAAGATGTTGGCTTCAACATTGTAGGACAAAACCACAGAAGGAACATTGCGTTGGGGGTATTGGAACAAACTGGTGTTTGTTGTCTTCTCTTCTTGTCAATTATTTCTTTATTTTGATGAGAAAAATGAAATATAAATGCTCAATCTGTGTGTTTACATCTTTACTACCTCAGATACCTTTTTATTTATCCCATTTCCACACAGTTTCAGGCCAGCTCATTATCCTCAAAATTCACAGACCAGGAAATTTCCGATCTAGTCATTGTTAAGAGCTCAGAGAAATTCCTAGAAGACCCATCTAAAAACAAATTCAATCCAAAGGGCAGTTCCCCAGCGATTAGAGAGCCCTGGCTTGTGTAATCCTCATGTCCACTGTAACTGGACCTGACTGTGCCACGGGCACACGAGACCAAAAGCATTTCCTCCCTTAAACCTGCCAAGATCACTGGAATTCTGGCTCCCTTCCCAAAATTAGGACACAGCTCTGATGCACTTCCCAGCCTTTCACCACCCAGGAGCAAACCTGGGGAACAAAGAGGGGCAGGTGGAACAAAGCCCTTCAGGGGACCCTGGCTACTGGTACCTCTTTCTCTTTCCAAACACAAAGCTCCAGGTGATGTCCCTGATGTTTGTGAGCTCTGTCTCCTGTGGTACCACTTCCTCCTCAATGGGTTCACCAGTGAGGAAAAGCAACAGGAATTAGGAACAGAATCTGCCAGGAACCTCACCCCACTGAGCATCTGGGTTTCTAGAAGGCCACCAAAAACCTCCATCTCTACGTTTTGGGGTGTATTCCAGCCCAAAGATGGTCTAAATTCCTACCCTGGCATCCCTACCATTCCAGAGCACATTTTATCTATCCATCATTTGGCAACTAAGAAATCTACCAATGAACAAAGTCTTTAAGTCAATTTTTAAGGGGAAAAAATGAAGAAAACCAATTTCAAACAAAAAACTATCCATCGATAAACTGTCAAAGGTATTGCAAGTTTTTACTAAAGTTGACAAAAAGCTTCAATTCTTTTCAAGCCTTTGAAAAAGTGATAGACAAACCCAGCGGAAGCATTTACAGAGAGGACGTTTTGAGTCCTTTAAAACAACACTTCCTGGTTCCCTTTAGCTTTGAAGGAAAACAACTTCACTGACTAAAGCAGTGCCCCAAAACCTGTGTTTTGAAGGAGAGATGAGGCTGACAGGAGGGAGCCGTCAGTACTTACACGCAGTTCCTGGCAGCCAGGTCTTTGTGAATGACCTCCCGTCTGGCCAGGTAGCTCATCCCGCAGGCGATCTGGATAGCCATATGTACAAGATCCTGCTGGGAAATCGCCTGCAAGAGCCCAGAACAGCAACCATGAGGCCCCTTCAGCCCAGCACCTGCAGCTGTACTGGGTTTGCTGCGGCCCAGTGCCCCCTCCCCTTCTGGTCCCCACAGACACAACCACCTAAGGACACTCACGAAGGTGCTTTCTTTTAAATTCTTTTTTTTTTGATGTGCCAAGGGCAAATATTTCCATCTTGCAACTGCCTCATACCTACTTGTCCTTTGATTAGAGGTGAACTTAGGCAAAATGGTCCATTTTACCTCTCTTCCCACACCTTTTTCACTTTGTTTCCCTGGAAGCCAGCTCACTTCCAGGCAGCAGGAAAATCAAAATTCTTGTTTCTCTCCAAAATCAGTATCAAAGGCTGTTCCTCTGGCTCCTTATGCAATTTCACAGTCCCACCATAATTAAAATTTTGCACGTATTTATAGCTTTTAGCTTATTTATAGCGTATTTATATCAAAACTAAAATCAGCAAATGTGAAATTTCTCCCTACACAATTTCCCCTAACTTAAACACAAATTTTCTCTATTTTTTGGTATCTTTTTAGGATGCATTGATTGAGCTCCTACCCTAATGACAGGTGACTCAGCTTCATGCCCTCTGAACACCCAGGATAAAATGTTTTCCTGGTGGGAATCAAGGCAAACACTTGCTGGGGAGTGTCCTCTGCAGTTCTCCTGTCACCACACGGAACAGGAGAGTGCCACCACCATTCCTGTGGTGGCACAAACTCAGGTGCCAGACCAAATGGAGGCTTAACGGGCTCAAAGCCCCACCACATGCCCGAGGGTACCTGAGGATTGTTGGCCTCCACCAACTTGCACTGTCGCAGGAAGAGTTTAAGGTTCCCCCAGTTCATGTAGGGCAGCAGCACCATTGGTTTCTCTCCCTCCTCTATACAGACATGAGTGATAGGCAGCAGATTCCTGGAAGACAGAGAAATTCCTAATGTTATGGAACTGAGATTTGATAAAAATAGTTCGACCCCTAAACACAGTAATAAAATTAATTCACATGGGAGAAAAGCATTTAATCTTGTATTGGGAATTGCAGAGCACAATGTGACCAAAAAATTGAAGCCCCAGACATTACTTCTTTTAGCAAATGAAATATTTGACTACTTTCCCATTAGGAAGACCTCTCCAAACATTTTCATTTGGTCCAAATGTGCTGAAATAAATTGCTGTGAATACAGGTTATCATTTGTACTCAGAAGTGCTATATCCTCAACTGGGATGTGTAGCATTCTAAATCCAAATACAGGTATAAAATATATAGTTACACTATAACAGTTTAACAAAAAAAAGTCAGAACATCAGGTTTGATCCGCTGCAAAGTGACAGAACAGAAAATTTTAGTTCTCAATCAGCCACTTCAAAGGTCCTTTCCAAGCCTTTTGTGGCTCAGGTAATCTCCACGCTGCAGTGTCTCTGCACATCTTCCTTAGAAGGAATATAATATATAATTTATATATATAAATATGTACATCAATAGAAATTCAAACCAAACCGGATACAGTTTCAATTTCCATTAATCACTTTTTAAAATACCTGTATTTTCCATTGAAAACCATTACCAAAAGTTACCAATGACTTAGAATTACTTTTAATTTTGAATGTTCTTGCTCTCACCTGANGGAAAAAATGAAGAAAACCAATTTCAAACAAAAAACTATCCATCGATAAACTGTCAAAGGTATTGCGAGTTTTTACTAAAGTTGAAAAAAAGCTTCAATTCTTTTCAAGCCTTTGAAAAAGCATTTACAGAGAGGATGTTCTGAGTCCTTTAAAACAACACTTCCTGGTTCCCTTTAGCTTTGAAGGAAAACAACTTCACTGACTAAAGCAGTGCCCCAAAACCTGTGTTTTGAAGGAGAGATGAGGCTGACAGGAGGGAGCCGTCAGTACTTACACGCAGTTCCTGGCAGCCAGGTCTTTGTGAATGACCTCCCGTCTGGCCAGGTAGCTCATCCCACAGGCGATCTGGATAGCCATATGTACAAGATCCTGCTGGGAAATCGCCTGCAAGAGCCCAGAACAGCAACCATGAGGCCCCTTCAGCCCAGCACCTGCAGCTGTACTGGGTTTGCTGCGGCCCAGTGCCCCCTCCCCTTCTGGTCCCCACAGACACAACCACCTAAGGACACTCACGAAGGTGCTTTCTTTTAAATTCTTTTTTTTTTGATGTGCCAAGGGCAAATATTTCCATCTTGCAACTGCCTCATACCTACTTGTCCTTTGATTAGAGGTGAACTTAGGCAAAATGGTCCATTTTACCTCTCTTCCCACACCTTTTTCACTTTGTTTCCCTGGAAGCCAGCTCACTTCCAGGCAGCAGGAAAATCAAAATTCTTGTTTCTCTCCAAAATCAGTATCAAAGGCTGTTCCTCTGGCTCCTTATGCAATTTCACAGTCCCACCATAATTAAAATTTTGCACGTATTTATAGCTTTTAGCTTATTTATAGCGTATTTATATCAAAACTAAAATCAGCAAATGTGAAATTTCTCCCTACACAATTTCCCCTAACTTAAACACAAATTTTCTCTATTATTTGGTATCTTTTTAGGATGCATTGATTGAGCTCCTACCCTAATGACAGGTGACTCAGCTTCATGCCCTCTGAACACCCAGGATAAAATGTTTTCCTGGTGGGAATCAAGGCAAACACTTGCTGGGGAGTGTCCTCTGCAGTTCTCCTGTCACCACACGGAACAGGAGAGTGCCACCACCATTCCTGTGGTGGCACAAACTCAGGTGCCAGACCAAATGGAGGCTTAACGGGCTCAAAGCCCCACCACATGCCCGAGGGTACCTGAGGATTGTTGGCCTCCACCAACTTGCACTGTCGCAGGAAGAGTTTAAGGTTCCCCCAGTTCATGTAGGGCAGCAGCACCATTGGTTTCTCTCCCTCCTCTATACAGACATGAGTGATAGGCAGCAGATTCCTGGAAGACAGAGAAATTCCTAATGTTATGGAACTGAGATTTGATAAAAATAGCTCAATCCCTAAACGCAGTAATAAAATTAATTCACATGGGAGAAAAGCATTTAATCTTGTATTGGGAATTGCAGAGCACAATGTGACCAAAAAATTGAAGCCCCAGACATTACTTCTTTTAGCAAATGAAATATTTGACTACTTTCCCATTAGGAAGACCTCTCCAAACATTTTCATTTGGTCCAAATGTGCTGAAATAAATTGCTGTGAATACAGGTTATCATTTGTACTCAGAAGTGCTATATCCTCAACTGGGATGTGTAGCATTCTAAATCCAAATACAGGTATAAAATATATAGTTACACTATAACAGTTTAACAAAAAAAAGTCAGAACATCAGGTTTGATCCGCTGCAAAGTGACAGAACAGAAAATTTTAGTTCTCAATCAGCCACTTCAAAGGTCCTTTCCAAGCCTTTTGTGGCTCAGGTAATCTCCACGCTGCAGTGTCTCTGCACATCTTCCTTAGAAGGAATATAATATATAATTTATATATATAAATATGTACATCAATAGAAATTCAAACCAAACCGGATACAGTTTCAATTTCCATTAATCACTTTTTAAAATACCTGTATTTTCCATTGAAAACCATTACCAAAAGTTACCAATGACTTAGAATTACTTTTAATTTTGAATGTTCTTGCTCTCACCTGAAGATGTCTCACAGCCAGCTGTCACATCCATGAGTTCTAGAGACCCATGAAGGTCCCAGCTTTAGAGGCAGTGTAGGCAAGAAAAGCTTTTTGGACTTTTTCTTAGAGTTTGACTTGTAAAAGGGAGGACAATGGTTCATTTGGAATGATGAGAGCAGGGTGGCTTCGTTTTGTTTCTATTTTAAGTATGTCTCACCAAGAACCTGCTACTCCTGTGTTTTAGGCAAGGCCTTTGTTATACAAGGCTGGGAGAGTTGGGATTGTCCAGCCTGGAGAAGGCTCCAGGGAGACCTGAGAGCCTTTCCAGTGCCTAAAGGGGCTCCAGGAGAGCTGGAGAGGGACTGTGGACAAGGGCATGGGGTGACAAGTCAAGGGGGAATGGCTTCCCACTGCCAGAGGGAAGGTTAGATGGGATATTGGGAAGAAATTCTTCCCTGGGAGGGTGGTGAGATCCTGGCACAGGGTGCCCAGAGAAGCTGTGGCTGCCCCTGGATCCCTGGCAGTGTCCAAGGCCAGGCTGGACAGGGCTGGGAGCAGCCTGGGACAGTGGAATGTGTCCCTGCCCATAACAGAGATGAACTTTAAGATCCCCTCCCACCCAAACCACCCTGGCATTCCATGATTCTACAGAAGTGCTGCTGAATTCCCAACAAACAGCTCCCTCTCCCCAGGGAGCTTTAGCCCAGCTATTTCCAGCTCACAGTGACATGGATTTGTCACAGCCCTGCCTGCCCTACCTGTGGTGAAGCCCTCTGAGTTTACAGCTTTCCGTCAGCATCATTGTCACCTGCACCTCCGAGGCTTGATCTGAGGGAAAAAGGAACCACAGATAAAACTTTGGAACAAATCGACATATCAATTAAAATTCGGTCCAGATTTGCAAGTCACTCGAGGACATTTGAGCACAAACAGGACTTGTTTGCCTCCTTTTTTAAACTGGCACTTAAAAAAATCCCCGAAGCTCAAAGCCAAGTTCTGAGGCTCATTTCTACTTAAAAGAGTGGGGTGAAGCCCAGAAAGGAAATCAAGCACATTCCAGGTGCTGACAGGCTGTAGTTCTGCACTTCCTGACAGCTTCTGGGCAGGCTGCACTGGGCAGTGTGGGTCCCATCCTGCCCAGGGCTGGTGCCTATGGAAGCAGTGGGATGTGCCAAATGCTTCCCAAACACGGATGTGCTCAGAGGACGCTGCTTTGCTGCTGAGTTCCCACTACAGGCACACTTGTTTACTGCAACATGGCTGGAGGCTGTTTATGTCTAGATTTTCTTATTTCCTTGCTCTCTGCTTGACACACTTGACTCTTGGTAACCTTGGAAGTGTTTGCTGTTCTCTTCTCCACCTTTAAAAATGAATAAATAAATAAAACCACCGCTGCCAGCTAAAATTCAGGCACCTGTGATAACTCCAGTGACCCACAGCAATCAGAGCATCCACTGGGGAGAAGCACAAGTGGTGCCTGGAACCCCTTCCCCACCAACAGGTGTGTATTTGGGGTTTTTTTCCCCTTTTGGTGGCAAGAACCTCAAGGGAAGCTTAAGGTGACGTCAACAAGAGCTCTCCCAATCCCACCCTCCTCACACCTGGGAGCATTTTCTGTGTCTCCTTCGTGCTGGGACTAGTTCTGGCAGGGAGCTGGCACAGGAGAGCCCAGCACAGCCCAATGAGCTCTCCTGGCTGCACTAGGGGGAATTTACATGTTGTGCATGAGTCAAGCCAAGGTTTTACTGCTCTGGAAGGAGGAAGAGGCAAGAAATCCTCTGCTCTTCTCCCTCCTTCACGGTCTGATCCTGGCTCCCTGTACAGCCCTGACACCCTTTCCTAACCAAGCCTGAGCCATGCAAAAAAGAGTGTGACTCTGGCTGAGAGAATAGTGATGGGAGTGCTCTGGAGAAGCCCAGAGGTGCCACTAAATTAGTGACAATTATGGCTGTGGTATTGGACATGTGATGAATTTGATACATACGAGACAGATTGCAAAAGGCTTGGAAAGAGGAAAGAAAAACCAAGATCCTACATTAAAACCAAGTCACACAGCCCTGAATAACTGAATCAGGCAGTTCTAAAAGCCAGCATTAAAAACTGACACGGCAAAGCAGACTCTGAGAAGTCAGAGGGGCAGGTTACCTGGACAGAGCTTCAGGTGTAAAAGCAGCAAGTACAGGGCCCAAAGACCTCAACCTCTTCACCCAGCTCACGATGAAGGGAGGAAAGAGATTCCTGGGTGTGAGTTTAAGCTGATTAACTCCTCACACACTCTGGCTCTGTGCTTGCTGAACTGGTTTACTTTTAATTATAAGAGCCACCAAGCAATAATTTGAAGTTTTAAATCAGAGATTGTTTAAGAGTGGATTTAAAATCTACAGAACGAGTCAGGCTGGTTTGGACAATGCACCCATTCATCTCCTCATGGTAACTCTTCTGCCCATGCCTTTCCCTTTCCAGCACCCAGGGAAGGTGCCAGCAGGTCCCTGTGACATTCTGTTGTTTTCTCTCCACGTTACAGTGGTTGAGCGCCCAAAAGGAGGATTGACTCCCAGGCAAGTATATAAGGAAACTGAAATCTTATCTTGTGAAACAGTCCCACCATCCATATTGTGTTTGCTTATCAATATTATTTCCTTGTTTTCTGCATGGAAAAAGACTTACCCAACACCAACAAATTCAACAGACTCAGAACAAACAATAGTAGTTCAAGGCTAATCCTCCCCCAGTTGAGATCAGTGCCAATTTAGAACTGCCACATAGTTTGATTATTGTGGGTTTGTACTAGATATAATTCAAAACACAATATTAATCACCACTTCTTGGAGTGATTCTTGTCAAAAGGGGGAAAAAGACACCAAAATACTGCTACTACAACAGTGCCCACTGCAACCAGACTTCCTTTTAAGGCCATTTTCATCAGTTACAAAGGAGAAAGTTCAATTAAACAAACTCTGTCACATTTAGTACCCTATACAGACATGTCTTCAGAGACCAGGATGAAGGTGATTTTGGCAATAACAGGGTTTTTTTGTGAAGGCCTGCTGAACCTGAGCATCCTGTATTGAAAAGCAATCCAGCAAACCCACCATTTCTAGTTTCATAAGAGAAGCAGAGTCCCAGACCAAGCCAGTGACAGCCACGCTGCAGCAACTCCAGCTCAGTGGGACATTTTTCTGAGGACATACTGAGATGGATCCCACAGATTTCATCTTCCTGCTTTGGACAATATACAATCCCAAATTCCCCAAACTGTGTCAACCCCTGAGCGTTACAGTAAACACTTAGGTTTCTTCTCAGAGCTGTTTGTGCAGCCACTCAAACGAGACAGGGGAAGGATCCTGTCGAACACACAGGATGCCCACGGGCTTTTGCAGCTCCTTTTGTCTCTCCCAGATCTGTGAAGTTGTGGGATATGAGCACAGCCACACACGCAGCTACAGAGGGGGAGTGGGGGGAAAGCCTCCCACGGAGCCAGAAACTTCTGGAATTACAACAGCTAGTTGGAGACACAACTGAGGAGGTCACAGTCTCCCATTTATTAAATTTGGGCACCAGGAATGGCCCGGAAGTTAAGTTGAGCGCTCCAGGGCGAGGCAATAAGGGCTTGTTGCAAAACTTCCTCAAAGCCCTGAAGAATGCTAAACTGAGGTATTACCATTATTTGTGATTAAGAATATGTCAGTGCTCAGCCATGAAGGCAGCTGCAGCTGGATGGTCCCGAGGAGCAGCCAGGTTTGCACAAGATGATCACAAACCAAACAGCAGTGACTTCAGGTGAGTTCAGTGGAAGATGTAACACCCAGTCGTAATTCCAGTTGCTCAGTTAGGACCAAAAAGGTCCAACTTCCAGAGGGTGCTTAAACCAAGACTGAGATAGATGTAAATGCATTCCAGAGAGGAAGATGCTCCTCAAGTTCTGATTTTTCCTGAGAGCCTGGCTGTGAAATCCTGCCTTGAGGCCCAGAACATAAACAAGGCAGGACTCCAAGAAGCTTTGATGGAGCTGCACGTTTATCTTCTGATATCACAGGATTCATGCACAGCCAGGCACAAAGGGGCTCTTGGCACTGGTGATTTTATAGGAGAAGCTGATCCCTCTGTGCTGGGGCCCTGTCTGGCTTATGGGGAGAAAAAAACACCTACTCCATTTTTACCAACTCCTCAAAATTCAGCTGCAAAAATGTGTTTTGGAATCTTCATTCATCATCACTCATCAATCACATGAATCATCAGGTGAAAAGATCTTGGGGAAGTTCTGTGATGACACTAAATTGAAGACATTTGCCTGCTCCAAGACTAGGCACTCATCAGCTGCAGGGCACCAGGCTCTGCTTCACTGGGAGAAGTCACTCCACACCCTAAAGGATGCAGCAGAGATGAAAAGCAGCAATTACCTGGATATTGCAGTGGGTAACTGATTAGCTGGATGCTTTTATGAGTCACTTTGTAAGTCAGACCTCCCAGAACCTCAAAAATGCAAAGCACAGCTTAAGCACGATCACAGAATCCCTTAGGCTGGAAAAGCTCTCCGAGATCCATCGAGTCCAGTCATTCCTCCAGCACTGCCAAAGCCACTCCGAATCCACGTACCCAAGAGCCACATGCACACATCTGTTAAATCCCTCTGGGGATGGGGACTCCACCACTGCCCTGGGCAGCTGTGCCAGGGCTGGACAACCATTTCTGGGAAGAATCTTCCCTGATGTCCAACCTAAACTTCCCCTGGGAGAACCTGAGGCAATTTCTTCTTATCCTGTCCCTTGTTCCCTGGGAGAACAGACTGACACCCACCTCACCACCAGACCCTCTCAGGCAGGTTTTATGACATAAAGACTTCTGATTGTAGAATGGTCACTGAAATCTGTTTCAGTGACAAAGCAGAACCTGAAAATCCATGGACCCACCAGTTTCAAAACTGAACTAAGTCACATTTGTACCCTCTCACAGCCTGCTACACACACTAACAGCAGATTCTCTCAGCACTCCTGTCAGAAGCAGCTCTGCTGACATTACAGCCAGGCTTCTGATGAATGTTTCCCAACAGCAATATTTAAGATGTTTTACCTGCAGCTTTTCTCATCTTTGAACCATTTGTAACAGCTTGTTCCTCTGTGCACTTCTTCCTGTTTCTTATTGCAAGGTGATGCTCCCTGCATCACAACACTTACACAGCCCATTTTCTACACATCTGCCTGTTTGCACAAGCTTCTATTACCCTTATTACTTTTTAGCCTTGTGGGCTTTGCCAAATATCCCATGATAAAGTGCACAAGCTCCAGCTATTGAAGGGTGACAGGCACACAGGCAGGCACAGTGGTCACAGAGTGTGGCCACAGAAATTGAGAGTGCAGGACTAGAACAGCTCCAGGTGATAAATGCTCCCAGTATCAACACATCCTTGTTAATTACTGCTGCTTCTGCATAGTTATTAATTAGATAAAACTGCTCCCAAGGCAGAATTCCACCCCAGTTCAAAGGGAATGCATGCCTGAGTATTGCTTTAACCCTTCTACACGAGGCTTTGGAAGAAATGCAATGCCCATGTTCACATCTGTTGCACAGGACATTTTCCATGCTCCTAGTAAGTAACTTTCACAACTTTCCTTCACCAGAAGGATGCAGTGCTAAAGAAATGCAAGAAGTCATTATCCAACCTGCTTTTTCAAACAGGCAGAAAGCAGAGTATTTATAAAAAAATATTTCTGCTTTAAAATTTCAAGAGGCCCCAGGAGTCAGACAGGGCCAAATGGAACCAGCGGAGCATCCGGTGCTTCCTCTTGCCACGGAGTGACCGCAGGACACCTTGAGCTCCTTGCAAGAGAAGTTCAGATCATCACTTCCACACATCAACATCCACCTGCTTCACAAGGCAGCCCTGCATCCTGTGGAATTCCAGTCTCCTCCAAAGGTAAGATGCACACCAAACCACAGCAGGAGGAGTTACAGCACGGGACACCACACTTAGTCCTGCTAGAATTCCCATAGAGCAGGATTTCTCTTCCAGTCCTGGTATCAAGTATCAACCACAGGAGATTATTTCACAAAGCAAGGCAGCTCACACTGACAAATGCAAGCTTAATTTTAATAAATCCTGGGAGTGAGTCAACATGACACTGCTAAAATAGGGAATGCTATTCTGGTTTTCCTGTGAGTTTTAAACCACAGAAAAGGGCAGAGAAAAGCAGGATTTGGGGACAGTCTTAGTTCCCTGTGTAACAGTAACACCAGAATCCAAGAAGCCGCAACAAAGAGCAGGAAGTAAAAGGCTCTTTGCTCAATAACCCATTTAACTCAAAATGAACCTAAAAGTGTTAAGTAATTGCAAAGTGAAACTGAGGAAGAGAGACATGACTGATGCAGTCCAAAGGTCAAGGGGCAGCAGGTAATAAAACTGAAATACAAGTAGGGATTTTAACTGTATGCAAATTAAAGTGTCCTGCAGGTGAGTATTTTTTAGCACATGGAATAGCAAATCTTTAAATTATGTAGTACAATACATTGGAAATCACCCCCTCAGTATTTTCTGAAGTATATTGTACTACTTTAGGTGTCTCAGGGCATTTTCTTAAAGAACTAAGATTAAATGACAAATCGAGTACATTCAGGCTGATACTCAGAAATTTGCTACTTATCCCAACTTCTTTAAATTCAAGTATCTTCCTTTATAGAGACACTCAAGAACTTAGCTCAGATGAGCAGTAGCTCTTGATTTTTTTTTTGCATAAACTATACTCTTCAGAAACAGGATCCTGCACTCTGATTTTGGGAGGTCAAATATTTTGAACAATTAATTTAAATACTATATGTTTAATGTATTTTCACAAAGCTGTGTTTTTAAGAATGACCTGCTCAGAGCACCAAATTCCATCAATTTAAACATGACCCTTTGGGAACAATTGTGGATGCTCCAAGTTCTGGAATATGTTTACTATGAACAAGAAACCCTTCACCTTGGTTAACACAGAGCTCTTGTACACATTTAAGTCCCCTAAAAGTGCCTGCTGCTTTCTCCTGCTTAGCACAGCCTGGATTCCCAGGATTTCTATTCCTACACTTCCCAATGGCATGAAGTCCTAAAGGGTCACCAATCCTGCAATCATGGAATGGTCAGGGTTGGAAGGGACCTTAAAGCTCATCCCATTCCACCCCCTGCCATGGGCAGGGACACCTTCCACTATCCCAGGCTGCTCCAAGCCCTATCCAGGCTTGCCTGGAACACTTCCAGGGATGAGGCATCTCCTCTTAACTAGATTAACAATAAATAAAAAAAATCTAAATAGTAAAATGTCACAGATAAAGAATGTGGGAAGTCTTTTAGTGACCTAAGATGACAAAACTCAAAGCTTTGTTAAAGTTGGTAGAACAAAGAAGTGTAAAGAGCTGACCTTGGTCACACACTGACTTTGTTTCCAGTGCTTTCCACGGGTGGTTTGTTCCCAAACACTCCTTCCTCGTACATCAGAAAAATGTTAAGTGGTTAGAACATGAAATGGGAGCAGCAGGGTTATCTTGAACAGCACACTGGGTTGTTTTTACCAAAAGTGTACCTTGGCCAGAACATCCTAAATGAGTCAGGGCTCTGCACAGCTCACCCTCACTTCACATGTTCCTGGAATAACACAATTCCATTTGTTTTGCTAAGAATTTTCTCCTTCACAGGAAAAGCACCATTAAACAATGTGTTCTTTAAATCAAAGGTGAAACTGATGTGTTTTCTTCCTCCTCTGACATCAGATGATTTAAAAGAGTCCCAAGAAAGGCAGAAGGGATCTGTTAAACACTGGCAAGAGATGCAGTGCCAGCTTGGAGAATGAAACATGCCATCAGTGACGCTTCCAAAACTGAGAGGGATTGGAAACCTCTGATAGGAAAGTGAAGCGTTCCACCCTCATAACAATTTTTCTGTACAATAAGAAACACAACAAAGAAAGCAGATGACAGCTAAGTCTCTCATCTTTCTAACAAAGAACTTATTCAGGCTGTGCTGATCCAAAGATTCCAAAATCCCAAATATTCTAGATAACATATCCTTGTTCTTGCTGGCAATGACACATATCCTCAATCTTCCTCAGTGTCTGTTTACAGGCAGAAGGAAGGTGAATTTGCCATTGAAATGTCTAAGTGTGAACGTAACGGTGACTTTGAGTGCCTTGCCTGGCAAATGAACACAGTGAAAGTGTAAAGTGCAAAGACAACAGATCAGCTGGATGGCCCATGTGAAGGATGCAGGGACAATCTGAACAAGTCACACCTTTTCCCCCGGGCTTGGGATCTTTGTAGTCTGAAGTTATTAGAGCTCCAAAAAGCCAAGAGAGATCCATTTTCCTTTTAAGCTCTCCTCCTTGGCACAAGGCATTGCATGTTATCAGAAGGCTCAGGCACCCAGAGACAGATGATACAGCATTAAAAAGACCTTATAAAATCATGTATTTCATGAACCTGCACGTAGAAACTTTGTCACTACCACGGGCATGTTACAACTTTCTCCCTGGAGGGAACTAAAGTTCTGTGAAAGAAAAAACTCTTTTAAGGATCTGGAGTGAAACCCAGGGATGAATCCTCCTTCAGCCTGTCTTTACAAGAGATGTGGTGTTGAGACTTCAAGAGAAGTGTCTCCAACTTTTCCACCCCATCAATTTATGGGCTACAGAACAAGTAATCACTGGATCAGTTCAAAAGCACTTCAATAACTTCATCAAGTGTTCAAATGAAAGGCCCCAAATTCTGTGGCAGAGGAGAAACCAGTCAAACCAGTGCTGAACAAACACACTCCAATCTCTTTGCCCCCTGCACTGATACTGCTTGATCAGGCTCAAACGTGCCCTTTGAGAGCCTGACCTAATAGTTCTACCCCAGCTTGAGAAAACAGGGAATACAGTACATTCCTGGAAACTCTCAGGACAGTCAGCAGGTCCAGGCTCCCTCAGTTCCCATGTATCACTGATTCCTTTAAGAGCAGATCCCTTCAGAAAGGGAAAAAGTGCAATGTTCAGAGAAATCCAGGGATCCTGGTTCACTGAGCACTCTCCTGGTTTACAGCAATGCTCTGCATCTCACTGGACCTCTGGAAAACATCAGGGAAGGAAAGTGCGAAAGGCTGCTACAGTTACTGCAGTCAGCTACCCGTGCTTTTAATCCTTTGGGGGCAACAATCAACCGTGGGGAAAGAATACAGGGAAGAGACAAACTGTCAAGGCTGCAATCGCTCTCCCTCCAGAGCAGGAAATACATGCACAGATGTAACTATTGCCTGATGAGCACAACAGCCACAACATTCACCTTCCCTGCATATGAAATAAGAGAACTGACTGCACATTCCCTCAGTACATGTTATTGGAAATATCCCCTCTTGAAAGGGCATGGATGCTGTAATACACTGACAACTGAAGGAGGGACACACGAAAAGAAATCCATTGGGATAGGCAGTGAGAGCATTACCTTTCTTCATGGATTTTCATTCAGAAACCATTCACTGAACAGCACAACCTTCTTCTAAAAGCCAACAAACCTGAACTCCTGGCCCATCTATAAATACCTGTTGGGCTGAGGTAGTTCAGCCTGGAGAAGAAAATTTTCCAAGGACACCTTTCTGTGGCCTTTCAATACTAAAAAGTGGATTGTAAGACAAGCTTTTGATCACAGGTTGCAGAGACAGGACAAGGGGCAACAGTTTTAAACTGGAAAAGGGTAGATTTACACCGGACGTAAGGAAGACAATTTTATTGATTTATTTATTCTTCCGTGTGATATCAGACACTGGCACAGGGTGCCCAGAGCAGCTGTGGCTGCCCCTGGATCCCTGGAAGTGTCCACGGCCAGGCTGGACGGGGCTTGGAGGAACCTGGGATGGTGGAAGGTGTCCCTGCCATGGCAGGGGGTGGGACTGGATGGGCTTTAAGGTCCCTTCCAACCCCAACCATTCTGGGATTTTAGGATTCCCTTGGAAATTCCAGGTTTAAAGCCATAACAACTTCCCTAATGTCAGAACAATCAATGCAGTGTCTTCAGTTTCTCAAGCTCTGATCATGGTGAGAAGAAAGAGGTGTTTTTTCACTCAAGGAGGTTATTCTTCCTCACAGCACCTGCTAAAAGAACTTCAGTTCACATTTTCCAAAGATCTGGAATACTCCAGAACCCTTCCCCACTGTTTCCTGACATTTGGGGTACCGCTGGACTTCATTTTATCACCTTCAGAGAGCACCTCTGGGTAAAACAACACAGTTCTGGAGCACCTTGTACTTTCGGGAAGAGATAATTTGATGCCACAGACAAAGCCTTTACTCCTTGTCTATT
Organism: Pardalotus punctatus; assembly: GCA_013400915.1. Taxonomy (NCBI): domain Eukaryota; kingdom Metazoa; phylum Chordata; class Aves; order Passeriformes; family Pardalotidae; genus Pardalotus; species Pardalotus punctatus. The sequence goes on from VZTX01009986.1 coordinate 34,784, forward strand.
TTCCATAACCCTCAGGCTTTATTGCCTTCAGCAAAGAGATATTTAAGTCAGTTTAATACTTCTCATATCCATCAAGCTTTTATGGTCCTGACTGCTCCTGCTCGTGCCAGAACAGCGGTGTGTGTGTGTGGGCACAGAATGAGCAAGATCAAGGAAATGCTCTGGTTACAAGAGAATTTTTGCAAGTTTTTTCTTCCAAGCAGACCAAATTCCCAATTTATTGCATGTCCCAGCTGCACACAGAGCAATCACAGCCAGGGTGTGAAAATGAAGCTGTGTAATATCAGCACTGCAGGTGAGCTGCTGTGATGAGAGGGGATGTTACAGTTCCTTTCCTTGCAGCTGCCCATGCCCGACAAGTATCAGCAAAACCCACTCTAAACTTTTTCCGTATAGATCCTCTTAAATTCTGGGAAATTCTCCACAGTGATCCTACGAATGCCATCACTCCCTGAAGACTGTACTCCAGCTCACTGCAGTGAATCCTTCCCTGAAAAGGGAAGAGCTTTCTTCCTTTAAGACATGGCTGTGTCACACATACAAGCAACTGCAAGGGAGAAATACGGATTTAGGAGTGGATTGGAAGTCCCATTTTGGGAAAGCAATTCAATAAGAGGTCACAGGAGGCAGCTAAATTAAGATCTCTTCTGACAAATGTTGTTGGGTTGTTTAATCCAATGCTATAAAAAGCAGCTCGTGTGCCACGGGCTAAGTTTTTGGAAACTATATCAAATAAGAGCCAAAAAAAAAAAAAGACAGAACTCTTTGGCAGGGGAAGGGAACAAAAGAAGGCAGAGTTCAAAAAAAGTTCCCAAAAGAGTGGAAAGCAGCTTATTTTTTGGTTTTTAAATAGGAGGAACCAGGCTGGGAGAGCTGGGGGTGTCCATACTGGAGAAAAGAAGACTCCAGGGAGAGCTCAGAGCCCCTTCCAGGGCTCCAGGAGAGCTGGGGACAATGACTGGAGGGACAGGAAAAGGGGGAATGGCTTCCCACTGCCAGAGGGCAGGGTTAGGTGGGATGTATCACCTGGGAGGGTGGGCAGGCCCTGGCACAGGGTGCCCAGAGCAGCTGTGGCTGCCCCTGGATCCCTGGAAATGCCCAAGGCCAGGCTGGACAGGGCTGGGAGCAGCCTGGGACAGTGGAAGGTGTCCCTGCCATGGCAGGGAGTGGAGCTTTAAGGTGTCTCCCAACCCAAACCATTCCATGACTCCATGACTTGTTCTATCATTCCATGACATGCAAGAGAAAAGAGCCCCACAAGCATCTGATTGTGTGAGAAACAGAGCAAGGGGCTGCTTCCTTTAAGAAACATCCTTTTTTACAGGTGGCAGAACCCAAATATGTAGCAGAAAGATTCAACAGCAAAATTCAGCAGCTTCATCATTTCCCAATCAGTATCTGCAAAAATTAACTGCCAGGCAAAAAAAAAAAAAGTTGAAAAAGTTGAAATTCTTAAAGAAGCTTATTTTTTGGTACAAAAGAATTAAAGACGTTGTCAAATGAAAAACCAAAGGCAGTAAGACAACCAACTGAAATGACAAAAAGAACTGGTAAAACAACCACTGTACTGGGAATTCAGCAAAACTCTTGTGTGCTACAAGAGAACTTGGCGTGAGTGCAGAGGAAGGGAGAGATGCAGGATACATGTAACAGACACGAAGGAAATTTGCAATATGGTTTGCATCTACACCTACCTTGTACCTTAAGTCTGCCTATCCCCATTTCAATCATTCCAACAAGATATTTCTTGAACACAAGTGCTCTATTTGGATAAATTCAGTTCTAAATGCTAATTCTCATTCTTCAGTTGCAAAGCTTAAGGAGGGCAGAATCTATGCCCTGTCTTTTGTACAGCCACGTGCTCATAAAAGATTTTTTACAGTGTATTTCAGGTGTTTTTCAGCAGTTTGCAGGGGACAAGACTGTGGCTGGGAAGACAATGACATGCTGGGGAAAAAAATGTAATTTTTACTTAGAAGAATAATAAATGAGTGTATTCAAGGGCAATGACTGAAGGCACTGGTGCAGGACACATGCATTTTTCTTCCATATAAGATTACCATTCTCTCTGGCTGAAGGAAGCATCCAAATTGCTTTTGCTTTTTAAGCAGTAACCATTTGCATATTTTGGGGAGGAGGGGGGTGTTGGTAAAGCCAGGTTTGGCAACCTCAGCCTCCAGCACAATTCAAACACCTGCATTCAAACAATTCAATTCAAACAATTCAAACCCGCTCCTTTATGCAAACATACCTTTAACAGTTTTGACAAAAACTTGTTTCTCTTTACTGGGGTCTTTTTCTTCTATTAAAATTCCATGGAAAATGCGCCCAAACGTGCCTAGGAAGAGAACACCCAATTAGTATTGTGTGGTTAGGAAACACTGATAACATTAAGAGTATCTTAAGCAAACAGTACCTTTCACAGCAGAAAGTGAGGAACGACTGCAGTTAAAGTGTCTCTAAATCCTATAAAGTCACCAACAGAGAACCCAACCACTCTCCAGCATGAGGGGGATTCACAACTACAGGCAGTAAGTACTGAAGTTTTACATAAATAAAAACTAAGAGGATAAGCATGAGAGTGAACTAATGACAGCAGCAGAATCCAGTGAAATTAAATATCAATATGATGATGGCTTGTTTGTGGCACTTCAGTCAAGCACTCCAGCTCCTTTTTCTCACCCAGCCAGTCTGGAATTCTCAGCCAAGGCACTTCTCACAAGCTCCAAGTTTTCTGGAAACATTCACAAGGAAACAGCGATTTTGGCCAGCCGGCACACATGGAACAGTTTGAAATAACCAGCATCACATTACTCAAAAGTTTCACCTCAGCTGGAAGATGCTGGGTTTGCTTGGGGGTCTTTCAGACTCTCCAACATTTTTCCATTCACAAAATGTTACTGATACTACTGCAGGAAGAGGAACTACACTGAGGAGCTGGGCTGAGAACAACTGATAACACACACAGAATTATTTAGTTTGTACTGTTCAGCACGGCAACACTTTTCTGCACCAAGGTGTGCCTCATCTCCATGCAGTCTATTCCAGCACTACACCCCTTCCCAGGGATTCCTCCTGCCTGACTAGGTTGAATGGTCTCTGATAGTATGAAATACAGGTTTTATTGGTTTCTAAATGCCTTAAACAGGGGCAGTGCAACATTTCTGTCACCTGCCTTGGGGCTGGCAATGAAACCCTGCACGACAGGGGTCTTCAGATTGCAATCTCACTGAGCAGCAGCTGAACTCAGGGGACTCCCAGGCAACCACAACTACACAGCATGGATTACTTAACAGCAACTAAAACCCTCCTGTCTTGGTTCTTGAAGAATTCAAGAAAGTGCCTTAAATACATATTTTGAAAATGTTAAAGCAGGTGAAGCTATGGAAGCTACTTGAAGTTTACAATGAACTTCTGGCCAAGACCCATGAAATGTATCCGAGTTCCATGCACAAATTTACTTTATCCCCTTCTTCCCCTCTGAAGCTCTTTTGTTCTTCAGTGGCAGAGACTCAACACTGCTATGATCCTGAACTAAAATTGATCAGGTCTTTTAAGTCCTCTGACATCTGGATGTGGCACTTGGGGACACGGGTGGCATTGGCAGTGCTGGGGGAGCGATTGGACTCGATGACCTTAGAGAGCTTTTCCAACCTTAATGATTCTGTGATTAACTTTCGAAGGTTCTGACTCAAATTAACAGCTGGAGGCTAAGAAACGAGATGCCAGGATTAACTGAGTCCAACCTGTACTCAGCAGCTCTTTAGGCCTCATGTGGCAGAACAGGGCAGCTCTGTGACGAACACCTGAAGCGCTGCTGGGGCACTGAGTCACTGCTAGCCATGGATGACTCCCATATCCTGGCTACAGGCAGCCCAGAGGAACACAAAGCACATCCCACATGCCAAGGAAGGTTTTTGCAGGGCCCACACTGGAAGTGAGGGCAGAGTTGCCTCCTCAGAGGCTCAGAAACACACACTGAACAAGAATGGGAACATCCTCCGCTGTTGTTCAGACTAACACAAAGAGTTCTGTATCCAAATCATGGTTCTCTCTGATCTCCAGCTGTGGGAAATTTGATTCCTCAGGGAACACAGACTCGAAGTTGCAGCAGTAGAGATGAATGACAAAGAAAACTAAATATTTAAGCCTATTTTCAAATTCAGTATCAACAAGAATCAATTCATGTTGTGCATGAACAATTCCAAAGTGAACATAACCAAATAGTGAACAATTCAGGAACTGGATGATTCTTGTGAGTCCCTTCCAGCTCAGGATATTCCGTGAAAAGACTCAAGCAATCTCTGAATCTTTTATTCAGGGCTGTAAATGTTGCATCTGTCGATTAGCTTTCCAAATAAAGTTATCAAATTGAGACACCAAGTTTGGACAACTGAAGTTTCTCTAGGTTTTGGGTTGGTTTTGCTTTGATTTTTGTTGCTGTTAAGAGCAGCTCTCCTGTAGGAACTCCCAAAAGTGAGTTACCCTGCCACTGAGAGCCCCGACTGATGAGCTCACTCCTCAGCCACCCTTCATTTTAGGGAGCAGGTTATTAAGACAGACAAGCTGAATGATTTACTGAGCATGCTTGGTTGCTCCCCCAGCCTAATAAATCCTGGAAGCTGTTTTCCCCACACCCCACACCCCAAATGCAAACATAACTCATCATTCCTCCCCTCCACCAAAGCTACAAAGATCAGAAACGTCATCCATGAATGATTTCAGAAAACTCTATAAATAAAAATATAAATGTATTTATATATCTACACCATGTTGCAGGAATAAAGTGTCTGAGTGCCGTAAATACCTTCTTGGAGCACGTCTTTGAGGGTGATCCTCTCCCTGGAGATGGCTATGTCCTTCACTTTAGCTTTGGCTTCCATGAGAGTGACACTTTTCAGATCATTCTTCTCTATCCGTAATGTGGGATAACCTGAGGAGCCAGCAGAGCCAAACAATCCAACATAAATACCCTTGGAATGACAACAGGCACAGGGTTCACCTCAGCACCACCTCTGGCTCCACACACATGGGAACAGCACGATCTTCAATGTATTATATATGAATTTTAAAAAGATGATAGCATTAGGCAACAAAAAACACACGAATAATCATCTGCAGGGAAAGAATTCTCTGTAGTGTCAAGCAAACAAGTCCTGTTATTAACTCCACGTGAAGGAAACTCCTGTACTGAAGGTGATCAACGCTGCACTGCCCTCAGGAGGAGGAAACAGACTGGTGGAAAACTTGGAGCAGGGAAGATGCCTTACCCCAGCAGGACATTAACAAACTACCAGTGCCCTCTTCTGGCACTTGCAGACATCTGGATACACCAGTAGTGTCAGAAAGGCTGGAATATTTTTGTACATATGTATGAGTTATTAGAGAAATCTTGAGCTCTGATAATACTTTCTTCAAAATTAAAATATTACTGAAAACAAAGTTACGGAACTGTGGAACGACCAGGAATGTCAATCCTGCTTTTTTCACACATCCAACCTCTTTCCTTATTTTCATTTTCTCCATTTCCAGTGCTACTGGGAGCGTCCCAAAGCAGGGACACTGTGAAGCAAGGGCTGCCCACAGCAAACAGGTGCCACTTGGGCACAGTGGCCACCACACTGGGCAGGGTGGGGAGGGTTGAACTGTCACCCTGGGCTTGGTCCCCTGTCCCTGGCCAGAGGATTCTGGGGTCAGCATTCCAGCAACTGGAACTCAGCTGAATTAACCTGAGTCACTTGGAAAGCCAAACCAAAAACCTGAGGTTGACAGGACACCAACAGCTCCACATGAGCTGGGACGAGGAGCTGGAGGTGTCCAGGGAAGGGAACAGAGCTGGGAAGGGGCTGGAGCCCCAGGAGCGGCTGAGGGAGCTGGGAAAGGGCTCAGCCTGGAGAAAAGGGGGCTCAGGGGGGACCTTGTGGCTCTGCACAGCTCCTGACAGGAGGGGACAGCCAGGTGAGGGTCGGGCTCTGCTCCCAGGAAACAGGGACAGGACAAAGGGAAATGGCCTCAAGTTGTTCCAGGGGAGGTTGAGATTGGATATGAGGGAAAATCCCATCCCCCAAAGCATTGTCCAGCCCTGGCACAGCTGCCCAGCTGGTGGAGTCCCCCCACCTGGAGGGATTTAAACCCCTGTGGACGTAGCACTTGGGGACATGGGTCAGTGGTGGCCTTGGCAGTGCTGGGGGAACAGCTGGACTCGATGATCTGGGAGGGCTTTTCCAACCTAATTGGTTCTAAGAGATGGAAAATAAAAAGGGACTCAGGTGACAAGAGGGAAACCAGCTCTAGAATTAGTTGCAGGATAAGGTCTCCAAACTCCATGGAAAGGAATTTTTTTAACATTTCATATATTCAATTTTTTTAAAGCTTGTTTTTAAATCAATGCTTATACCAAATAAATTTTAAAGGCAGTGCTTTGCAAGGGAAAGAAGAACTCAGATGACAAATAAGATCCCTTTTTTTTTGGGGGGGTATACAGTACAATTTAGAAGTGAGCCAAATCTCTCCCAGAGTTGCAGTTCAACCTCAGTAAACACCTGCTTCCACACATGGGGAGGAAAAAAGGAGAACACAGGAGAGCTGAGGGTAATGACAACTTCTCTGCTGTGCTCCCTTATGATGGGATTGTCACTATCACCAAGTGCCATCAGAGGACAATGGGAGAGACGTTGGTGTCTTATTAATTGCTTTTAAAAAAACCATGTGTGTCCCTGTGCTGGCCACCTTCCCTCCAGCTGGAAGAGTCCTTTCCCTGGAGCAATGCTGGGATAGCCCTCCACTAGACAATAATTTGAGGAATAAAAATTCCACAGGTAATAAACATGTTCATTAACTACAGAACTAACTCAGAACACAGCTGAGAGCACTTGGGTCTGTTCAACCTGGAGGAGACTGAGAGACCTGATCCCAGCCTGCAGCTCCTCCCAAGGGCAGCTCTGAGCTCTGCTCTCTGTGACAGGGACAGCACCCAGGGAACGGCTGGAGCTGGGCCAGGGCAGGGTTTGGTTGGATATCAGGGAAAGGTTCTTCCCCCAGAGGGTGCTGGGCACTGCCCAGGCTCCCCAGGGAATGGGCACGGCCCCGAGGCTGCCAGAGCTCCAGGAGCGTTTGGACAGCGCTGCCAGAGATGGACACGGTGGGATTGTTGGGAGGTCTGTGCAGGGACAGGGGATGATCCTGGTGGGTCATGGCCAGGGTGGGATTGTTGGGGGGTCTGGGCAGGGCCAGGGGATGATCCTGGTGGGTCCCTTCCAGCTGGGACAGTCTGTGATTCCATGGTATCAGTTACCAGATCAGGATATAAACTGCTGCCACCCTTCCTTTCCACTCACTGTTCTCTTGAGCTATTTTACATCATTTCAAGCAAAGCTGTAAGCAAAGAGAGATGAGAAGAGAAACACAACCACCAGGATTCATGCACATGGGATCACTTGCTTTGGTAACTGATGCCAGGGCTGGGGGGGATACATCCTGTTCTCTCTCCTCTGCTTGGACTGCACGAGGCAGGCTCTTCCCAGTGTTAAAGAGATGCTTCACAGCTACTGGTGAAGTCTGGCTGGCTGACTGCTCTGGGTGCAGGGAGAATATCTGTCGAGGTTCGACCCTGGCCAAATGCCAGGGACCTACGACGGCTGCTGTCTCTGCTCTCTCCTGATGAAGCTGTGCAGAGGAGGGGAATCAAACTGACACAAACACACTGGACTCATGAGTTGAGGTGAGGCAGTGGTGGGGAGGGGACGCACGAAAACATGAGCAAACAGGAAAGAAACTGAAGTTGCAAAGTGATTTATTAACCTAACAGAGTCGGACGATATATGTGAGGTAAAAATAAGCTCTTTAGACACCATTTCTTCACTCACCCCCCTTCCCTCTTAAGACACTGTTCCTCAGCTCACCCCCTCCCTCCTTCACAGGAGCCATCTCTGCGCCCCTCCCTACCCACTAGCAAAAACTGGGCCAAGTAAAACCACCACAATATCCCAAGGCACAAACACAGTCTCATGCTCATATGACCACTCACATGCCCCTGAACTCACTCCTGACTACGGCATGGCTGGATAAAACACACATTGTGTGAATTCAAGAGGCAAAGTGACAGAGCCAGAGGATTATTCATGCTCTTCTCTTGTACTTGACCCCAAAGCAGTGTGCCAGGAGGGTCTGTGCTTAGATTAACACTTACTGGTTACTGGTGTGGCGTTGTTGGGGGTGTCAGCCCGCAGGTACTGCGTTGTCTGCGTGGAGGGCTGCGACAGCCCCTGCGAGCTGCTGCTGTCACTGATGCTGTTGGGAAACAAAAATGCACATCAACATCACTGCTTGCCACTCCAACACATTCCAAATTAACTTATCGACATCAAAACCAGGAGATCTTCCAGGCAAGACTCTGAAAGAGCAACGTTTTTGAAGTCTCTCACACATGAAAATGTATTTCAGGTAACGCAAGAATCTTGGCACTAAGCATAAACAGCTTCCTCCCATTTGCTCTCAAGAATTTGCTGTATTTTCTAGTACCTTTCCCCCACTTTTGAACAATTGAAGTGAATAACGAGACATTTCTTGCCAGAACCACCCTGTCATACCAAGAACAACTACTATATTCCAGAGAAGATTTGCACACATTTTTCTCACGGCACCAATGTCCCACTCAGATGGGGGCTCTTTTACTGACCAAACTGCTCTACCCTACTTTGTCATTCCCCTCCCCAAGGGTACCTGCTGCCCCTTCCAGCACCACCTGCAGCATGCTTTTTGAGATGCTTTCTTTGGGCAGAAGGACCAGAGGTCCACAGAGTATCCACAAGACAGGTGAGCCCCAGCTTAAACCACAGCAGCCGATTTCTGTCTTATTTTCATAGCCAAAACCCTACAAAATGGGTTGTTGCAGCTGTAATGGACCAAGAACCTGTTACCAGGCCAAACAGCAGAGCCAGAAGCTTTTCTGATGTCCCCCCCACCCCAAACATCCCCCTCTTATCCAGTTTCAAAGCTTCTCCACTGCTGGCCGTATTGGGAGGACAAAGAGGAAATTGGTTTGGGATATAACCTCTGCTTTGCCAAATAATCAACATTTAATGTTTCCTGGGCTGCTGTTGAGCACTGACCAAGCAGTGCCAGCCATCCCTGTAGGACTGTCAGGCATGGCTGGTGATCTCTCCAGGCCCACTGCTACCTTTGAAGCCAGACTGCCTTCAAAAAGCAAAAATCCACGTCCACTCTTCCCCATTATACCACAATCACAGATGCACCCGCTGAATTTTTTCTTTGGAACAGAATCTACTGGTTCTCACCATACAGACTTACTCATTTATAGCGGGCCTCAATCTCTCCCTGAAACCCTTTCTTTACAGTTATCCCCACACTCCCCCTCTTCCAGGTGCAGGGTTCCAGCCCAGCATTTAGCACCTGGCTAAAAGCCACAGCTGCTGGCCTAGCTGCTCTCCTTTAACTTCCCTCAGAGTTTTTGAAAGAATATTCTCTGGTGCTGGCAACTTCTTACTGCTTATCTGAACTGTTCCCACTATTGCATCCACAAGCTGTTCAGCAGGATCCACTCTGCAGCAAGCTCCCTGGGAAGGAGTGTCTTGGCATGGTCACCACATCAAACACCAAGGCACAACTTGCATTTCCTTTTCCTGCTCCGGCTGGAAACTCCTTTTGTAACCTGATCAGGCACCAGCCTTTCAGATTCCTTTGGCTGGAGGCAAGTGTGAGAAAGGAATTATTCCTTTAATGCCTGTTGCAAGTTTGAAAAACTCCCTTTTCAGTTGGCTTCATTCAGGTATTTAGGTTTAACTCCCTTCCTGAGCTTCCTCACTTGCATATTCTGCCAGCTATTTGAACGATGCCTTCTTGCTTGACTCCCATTATCCTGCTCTTAAACCATGCCAGCTTTCCTTGGCACTTTTCCAGCACCTTTGCTCCGAGGTTTGCAGCATTTGCTGCAGATTTCCAATACAATGTTCCTAAATAATCCATGTGCAGCCTGTAAACTTGGCTGCCTGGCTTGAGCTTCTACTTAACAACCCTCCTCGGTTTTATTTAGTTGTGGGGGTTGAAATTAAGAGCACCAGTGGGTTTTCCCTGGCTCTGCTGCTCCTGGGAGGTCGTTAACCCTAATGACATTGTCATATTCCATTCAGGAACCTTTTACAGAAACAGTTTCAGATGACTATTCACAAGCAAATCAAAAGTTGTTGCTTCTCTCAGTGACTTTGTTCAAAACAAACCCCACAGCTCCCAATTTTCAGGCACATTTTGCTTCCATGACACCTTTGCTCTGGCACAGCCATAGCACATCTACAGTTCTGCCAGGCCAGGCACCTTTAGGCTCAAAAAACAAGTCACCACATGGTTCTTGAAGAGCTAAACCTCAGGAGCTGCACAAACTTCATAAAATCACACAATGGTCTCAGTTGGAAGGGACCTTGAAGATCATCTTGTTAAATCCCCTTCTACAGAGAGGGAAAGCCCCTGAATTTATCAGAATTTGTCAGTATGGTATATAGTGATTCAGAGCAAATTATTAACATCTGCAAACCACAGAGGACTAACATTAGATGGATTTTTAGCTTTATCTCCACACAAAGTCAGTTGGTTTTTTAGGATTTTTACCCTGTATCACCACAGAAATCCACTGCAATGGAGTGGATGAGCAGCGTGATATCTGATCACACTGCTGGGCTGGACACCTCAACACCTCACAGATGACACTATCCTACACTATAAATGCTTTTCCTTCCTGAATTAAGGCAAGCTGCACATCCTTCAACACCTTCAGCTGATGAAAACCCCTCAATCAGACAATGAGGCACAAAGGAATTGAGGAAGGCTGACAAGTTCATTTGGTTCCAATCCACTGGGAAACCACAGCTGCTCACTGCAGCGGCACCGCCAAGGCCATGCAGGCTGGGGACACCGGGGAGGGAACGGCAGGGAGAAAACTGAAAGGAACAGATGAATGGATAAAGAGGAGGGTGAAAAGATAAGGCTACTCCATGAGGCTGCAGGCAGCACAGAAACAGCTCAAGACATCCTTTAGTTCAAGATATCCTTTCACAGGGGTGACCACCCACGGGCTGAATGTTTTCCAAAGGATCCAGTTTCACACCGTCGGCTCCTGAACAGTTGCATCTGATGCAGGCTGTTCACACAGCCTCAGTCCACCTGCTTTTCCAGCCTCCCTTCTCAGTGCTCAGTCCCCACTCCAATGCCCTTGGATTTATGTTACAAGTCCCTTTTCCATGCATGTGCCACGGTTTTTCCGGATTGGAGATATATTTGGGAGAGCCCAGCACAGCCAGTTTTATAACCAAGCAGTTGTAGGCTCAGACTGTACCTTAAGGCCAAAGCCAACACTGGAAAATCAATCAAAATAGGGAAAACTGCAATTCGGTCTCCTGTAGATGTCAGTAAAACCCAAATGTTTTCATACAATCACGGATCATGGAATGGTTTAGGCGGGAAAGGACATTAAAATCCATTCAGTTCCACCCTGCCATGGGCAGGGACACCTTCCACTGTCCCAGGCTGTTCCAAGTCCTGTCCAACCTGGCCTTGGACACTGCCAGGGATCCAGGGGCAGCCCCAGCTGCTCTGGGCACCCTGTGCCACGGCCTCACCTCCCTCACAGGGAACAATTCCTTCCCAATATCCTGTCTAACCCTGCCCTCTGGCAGTGGGAAGCCACTTCCTCTTGTCCTGTCCCCTCCATCCCTTGTCCCCAGTCCCTCTCCAGCTCTCCTGGAGCCCCTTTAGGCACTGGAAGGGGCTCTAAGGTCTCTCCAGAGCCTTCTCTTCTCCAGTATGAGCACCCATAGCACTCTCAGCCGGCCTTTCCAGTGCACCCAAGTCAGTTTTCCCTTCAATCCTGACAATCCCTGCAGATCTCATTCTGTCTGAATCTTCCCACTCCACACAAATATTCTGGCAAAACCTGAACAACCCTTCCACCTCATAAACAGCAGAGCACCTGCAACTGCTGCCTTTCTGCAGCACAGCTCTTACCACAACCCCACACAAGGCAGTCACTGCTACAGGTTGCCATCGAGAGCAGAAATTGCAAACTACCACAGACTGCTCATTTTGAGACCAAACTCCCACAAACCTGAGTAAACATGCCCCAAAACCACACTGGGAAAGCTTGAACACATACCTGTCATCCAACTCTATCCTTTTCATGCTGTGGAGGTGCAAGACAGCCAAGATTATTGCCACCAGGAATATCACAGCACAGCACACGCCCACACTGATATAGAACACCCGGGTCGAAGTGGTGGGAGCTGCATTTACAGGATCAACTGGAACAGAGGCAGAAAATTACTGAACCCTTCTCAGAAAGGAGAGAAACCAACAAAAAAACCCAAACAAAACCCCCAAGAAATGACACTTTGTTAGCTTGTTACAGCAACACCGGCAGAGGGACTGGAGGCAGGGAGAGAGGCAGCAGCCTCAGCCACCCCAAGCACTCAATCAGGAGAAAAACTGCCCTGGAAGAGACTGTGGGAGGTAACGAGAGCACTGAGCAATGCACCCCACTGCTTTCCAACAGCATTTTGGCAAAAACGCTCCCATGTTGGGTATTATGGAGCCACAGTCAGCCAATGACATTTCCAGCTAGAAGGAGAGTAAAGGAAACTACACCTCATTCTATTCTTTCAATAGTGACAAATTAAAAGAGCAAACCAGACAGGTCCTAAGGTCAAGAAAATAGATCAGAGTCATGTATGGAAACCAGAGCCAGTAAGATATGATACAAAACTTGTTACAAGTCTTGGAATAGGGTTTTTTCCTCTTTACCAGTTAAAAGACAATTACAAAAAAAACACAGCAATGCTCGGTACGGTACAGACTACCTGGTGAGTGTTTTCATAGGGAAAGCTGTGGAATCAAAGCACATCCCAAGTTTTTCAGTTTTTACACCCCAAGTTGTACATTCAGGATTACTTACAGATAGCCTTGCTGCTGTTTTTATCAGCTGTTGGAGATTTGACTTCTGGTTCAAGCTCTAAAGAGATGAGAGAAAGCCATTAATCTGGAGTACCTTTATTATTGCAGCCCTTCACATTGCCTCAGGTACAGAAAAACAGATCTGCTTGTCCAAAGAGGAGAGCTGACTCAAGGACTACAGTTATCCCTACATTTCCACTGAAATACCTAACCAGGGCAGAACTAAAATCACATTGGAACACACAGGTCAGGTATTTCACCACTGACACACACATCCAGCGAGGCAAAGCTTGAACCTACTGAATCCACCTAAAACCCTGCAGCTTGTCCAAGGTCCAAAGCAGCAGAAAGAGGAGGTGCAGAGAATATTGGAAGTGGCTCTGTCTCAACCCCCAGAGAACTGTGTGGTGCCCATGGAAAGCTCTATCACACATCCACAGCTCAGTAAGCTGTGAATGGATCAGCAGGGCTGACTTCTCCCACTCAGAATATTCGAAAAACATACAGGAAAACATGAAATAAAGGTAAAAACATCAACATTATCAGGCAGACCTCCATTTTTACTAGAAGGAAAGATGCACTTTGAATTAAGAATGGCCTTCCTGAAGCCTCAATGCAAGGAACAGGAGTATCCCAACATTATGTGCTAGAAGGCATGGCTGGCTCTTCCATCCAAACCCTCCCCAAGCTCATCCTTAGACATTTATACTCTAGAAAAATGACACACTTCCTTTTGGAAAGACAGCCACTGTCCTCAAAGGCTCCAAGTAAGCTGAACAGAGCCAGGAGGAGCATGAAGGAGAGAGGTGGCCATCCCCAAATACTGCCTAGGAATGGGACACCACAGCCATTTTTAAGGAGGGCACAGCTCTTGGGATCCTCCAAAATAATTTTCTTCTCATGCCTATGAAAATACTAGGAAGTACTATGAAAATTCTAGGAAGCAGCAACAGTAAACAAGAATAATCCAAGAATAAATTATGCTTGCAGATTCCCAAGCGGAAACACAAAAGAGTCAATCTAGGATTTCCAAAGTCTGGATCATTTTGTGCTTCACATCTAACAGACTAACACCTCCTACACTCAATAAACAGACAATTTTATCACAATTTATGAAGTAAGTAGGTTTTCTTGGTAACTCTTAGAACAATTTGAATTCTCAGAATGTTGCAGTTTTGAGGGAACTGGTTTTTTCTTTCCAAACACAGAGAAAATGCTTTTTGTTATATATCTATAAAAAGGTCAGACAGTGCAGTGGAACTCTTGGGGAAAGTTGATCATTCACCAGCTGCTGCTTTAGCCAAAAGTCCCCATTCCACTCTGAAAATGAGAATTTTATCTGGTTTCTTCTGATCCTCCCCAAAATTCACTGTTAACTCCTGTCCTGGATCATACACCATCCCACTCCCTTTTCCTATCAAGCTTTAACAGTAAAAACTTTTATATGTTTGAAACTTTATCTCTTACTTTTGTAGCACATTTTCCTTCGTTTGAAATTTAAAACTGTGATGTTTTTTGAGGAATTTATTGTTAAGTTGAGCTGCATCAGTATTGTGACATCGGAGTCGAGTCTGCCAGTGCAGGAGAGTTCAACACGGAACACTGTGAACACAACACAGGGATTCAGGTGAGGGTGAGTCCTTCTCAGAGTAGAGGATGAGAGAATATTTACATAATATTTCAAAATATCTTTTGAGATGATGCTTATAAAATACATTGCTAAAGAGCTCAATACTAAGAAATGCTATTTTAGTCTTCACGCCTCATCGCTTCAGCTATTAAAGCATTAAAGGACACAGATTTTAAATTCATCTATGTCAGTTTTACTAAGCATTCAGACATTACTAAAACTGCAATTGTGGCTGAGTGACCATTATTCATCCATGAGCTGGGTGGGGGTGGGAAGTTTACCTGAGAGGGTGCGAGGAACTTCTCCTTGTAGAGAAATGTTGGCCTGGGGCAGAGCCATAGCCATGGGATCATGGACCTGAAAGCCCAGTTTATACTCAACCTGGAACAACAGTTGGGAGAGAGAAAACACATCAGAAAACTGTCCAGGAGTAGAAAGAAATGCAACGTCCCTTTTCGTAATTCTTCTTGAAAATAAAAAAAAAATACATTATTTTCAAAGACTGCTGGTAATTTTAAGCATCCACATTCCAAGTTTCTTATGGGGCATTTAAGTATCAAGACTTTTGTGACAGTTCAAACTAAGAAAAGCAAAACAGAAGCGAGTCCTGAAACCATTCCTTAAAATTTGGGGCAGAACTCAGAATGCTGGATTAAAAAAAAATTCCCCCACAAACCTCGCCTGTTGATACTTTTAAGCTTATTTGTTCAAAAGTCAGTTTGTTAAAGCTGTAGGAATTCAAAAAACTCCCCCTCCCACAGTCAGTTTTACAAACAAAATTGCTTAGAAATCGTTTATTCAACTATAGTCAAGATTTTGTTTCCACTTAAGAAGCTGACTCCGCAAACATTCCTTCAAAAAAAAGGACAGGACCTACTCTAAGTCATAAGATCCTCTTGGAAATTAATCCTATCCCTTCACTCTCAGCTGAATGAATCTGTCTGACTTTGTCCCAATAGTTAGCTTCCCCCCTCCCTTTCTAAAACATAATATGGTTCATCTCTGTTATCAATTTCTTTTTCAGTCGAGATGCCAAGGGAAGAGACACAACCCAGTCTGCGAGCTCCTGCAAGCTGCACTACACCAAGTCAGAACACAGGGGTGGGATCACAGGAACGGGAAGCAGGGCTACACAAGCTCCACAATTCCTACTCAGAACTCACAGCCAGGCCCAAGGAAACACAGAGCAGGGCCAGAGATGCAGGTAGCCCACAGCTGAAGCTGTGACAAGGGAACTCCTACTCAAGTGAGAAGTGACTGGACTGTCACTGGGCAGGTGGAATATGATATTGAGGCTGACTGGCACTTGACCCCATTCCACTGCAGGCCAAAATTCACTTCTCTTAAAAAGTTACACCTCAAAGAGAAGAACGATGGCAGGAGGAATCTTCAGGACCTGCACTGCTGGAGTTGTTTAATGCTACTGCTCCTACTGCAGCCTTTCCTACTTAAGGGCAGAAGAACAACCATCACTCAAGTTTAAAAAAACAGAATGAACATCTGGCAGAGGCTAAACAGATCATTTCATATAGGAAAATAAATTGTTAAGTAACTGGAAATGCTTCAGAATGTAAGAGCATACGCAATCTCTCTGACAGCTGTTGCTGCATGCTCCAGCCATGGTGATTAAGTGACATAAAACCCTTTCCATTTAATCAGGGCTCAGTAATAACATACTGGATGCTGCTTTTATAGGCTCTCCTTGTCTCCAAGCATATGTTTCTAGAAATCTTTACAACAATTGCTCTACATATGATTTCCAGAGGCTTCAGTTCATGGCTGCCCTTCTGTGTTTCCAATGTACCAAGGGAAGAGATTCCACAGCCAGTGGCTTGTATGTATACACGGACTTTGCCAGGAGCAAGAAGTATAAAATATTTTAAAATATGTGCTTAAACTTTCTAAAATAAGAAACAGCTTGCACATATACCATCTTAAGTTAATGCCCGCAGGCATATCAGTAAGTATTTTGCACCTTGCATATGCTAATTTTTGCAAAGAAAAAAGCCATTAAATGATAGCAGTGGGTATTCACCAAGCAGAAAAGCTCCTGTCTCAAGGACACAGAGCAGATGCCATGGCTGCTCACCTTGGATTTGGCATGCCAGGTGAAGTGGAGATTGTTGGTCTCACTGGGTATTAGGAGATTGAAGGACAAGGCATAGTGATTAACCACATCATTCCTCACATAGGACAACTCTGCATCCAGACCTGTAAGGAGAAAGAGAAGAGTAAGACAGGGAAGAACAGGACCAAATACATTGGAACAAACAACTTGCAGGACCACCAGCTCCACCTGTATCTGCATGTTTAAGCAACTACTTCCCCAAGTCCATAAATTCCCAGGCAGGTTTGCAGACCAAGGCTCACAGATGTGAGCTCCCACAGAGTGCTCCAAAGCCCTACAGAGCAATCACTTCAGAGGGTGCCACAGCCTAAGGAATGGATGGAAAGAAACAGGATTTTTCATGCAATCATCCAGGAGTGTCATCAGAGGCTCTCCTGAACATCCCCTGTTCTGCTTCTGGGAATCACGGCTCGTTTTGTTCTTATTGACAACTGTGTTCACACAAACCCAACTGCTCTGGCTTATCAGCCAGCTAATCACAGGTAATTCCTTCTGGAATAGCTCATTTCTTGAGGCCGAGACACCTAAGAAGTATGGAATTAGCTTCAAGGTAATTAGATCACAGAATCCCAAAAGGGTTTGGGTTGGAAGGGACCTTAAAGCACATCCAATCCCACCCCTCTGCCACGGGCAGGGACACCTTCCACTGTCCCAGGTTGCTCCAAAGCCCCACCCAACCTGGCCTTGGACACTGCCAGGGATCCAGGGGCAGCCACAGCTTCTCTGGGCACCCTGTGCCAGGGCCTTACCACCCTCACAGGAAGCAATTTCTTCCTAATATCCTATCTAAATCTCGCTTTTATAGGTTAAAACCACCCCCACCTGTCCTCTCACTCTCTGCTCATACACTTGCACAGAGTGAGAGGTGACATTTGTACACCCAGCAACAGCAACATTTTGGGTCTAACCTCTGCTTTCTGAACATTTAAACACACCTAGAGACCCGAAAGCCCCACAAAACGATTCATTACAAGGCACTAAGGTGCATTTCCATAAATAAGACACAGACTGATATTATGAATGCTGCAGCTGCCGTTATTTTTTGCAGCACACGATCCAAGGTCACGCTGAACACAGGGTAGGACCCTGCAGCTTGCCCTGGGTGTCAATAACAATTAGTGGTAGAGTAAGCACTGCTTCCCTGCAGGGGTAAAATTAATCCCAGCTCCATATCCCCAGGACAAAACCACACTGGATTTGCAGTCAGTACCATTTGGCCTTGTCTCATACAGCTCTTCCTCCAGTGCTCCCAGTTAAATGCTAGCCAGGCTCTTGGACATGCCAGGAGAACAATGGGGCAAATCAGACACTGAGTATTCCACACTGAGGGAATGGAGCTCAAATCAAACAGTCACAGTACAAATGGGAATGCAGACAGTGCATTCTGGGATGCTTCATCATGGCCCTCCAGTACTTAAAGGGGGCTTATAAAAAACAGGAAGACATTTTACAAAGTGAGAAAGTGACAGGACAAGGGGGAATGGTTTTAAACTAAGAGGAGAGATTTAGATTGGATATCAGGAAGAAACTCTTCCCTGTGAGGGTGGTGAGACCCAGGTTGCACAGAGAAGCTGTGGCTGCTCCATCCCTGAAGTGTCCAAGGCCAGGCTGGATGGGTCTTGAAGCAATCTGGGACAGTGGAAGGTGTCCCTGCCCATGGCAGGGGGTGGAACTGGATGAGCTTTTTCCAGCTTAACTATTCCAAGATTCCATGATTTTTTTATCTTTTTTTTTTTAATGGCTAGAAAGTCAAGAATATTGGAGAGGCTGTGACTTCAAGACAACAGCATTTAAGGCATCCTGAAGTTATTTCAAGAATCCAGGGAATCATGGAAGGTTGGGTTTTCTTAAAGAAATTAAGTAAAATTAAATCCAAGCTAACCACTGAACTGTGCAGATAAGCTGCATTTGAAGAAAGGGAGCATCAGCTGAAGAGAAATAATTCCTCCTGTTTAGTGCACAAACTGCGCAAAAATCGGTGCAAAGTGACATTTTCTCTTATTTCAGATCTTGATTTAATTCACCTTGTTTCCACAAGATACAGAAATGCAGTGAACATGCTCCTCTTCACTCTCATTGCTATTAACCACTTTTATTCCCTGCTGGCTCATCAGTGTCCCAAACTTTAACCAAAGCCCCACAGTTTAATCACAGGTACTGGGGGTGGTGAGGGGGAAAACCCCAAAGACTGGATGGGTGAAAGGAATCAAGATAATGGAGCCAACTCAGGGAAAAATGCTCTCACACAAGATGTTGAGAAGAAAAAGATGGAGATGACGCTTTAAGTGCCAAATGTAAATAGCCTGAGACAGTATCTAAAAGAGAAATTAAACATTCCTTGTACGCTTAGTCCATATTTCCACTTAATAAATGGGAAATGCCAAAATGTATCCACCAGTAATAGATGAAGGAGGGGGAAGCCCACACATCCCCAGAAACAAAATAAAATTTTGAAAACACATAAAAGCAACAGCAAACTTCAAAAATCCCTGCCCAGATAATTTTTCCATGCCTACATGTTTATACATGAAATCCAACTCAGAGTTAGCAAACATAGAAGGAGCATGAAGAAGAGCTCACAACTATCAGACACTTGGCATTAGATTCAATCAAGACAGAAAGGTTTAAAGGCATAACCTTCCTTCAAATGAACCTCATTAAGTACAAATTATTTTAAAAATTAGGAGGACAAAAGCATTAGCAATGTGAAACAATGAAATTGGAACAAGGAGGCTGCCTCTGGAATAAAGAAAACCTTCTCTTGTTGATAAAGGGTCCCAGCAACCAGAGGCTCACAAAAACATTTCAGAATTTCAGGATGATAATCTTCAATTTAATACAAACTTTGTAGAGAAATTGGTCATTGTAATCAAAGGGGTACATGGCAATAAAACTGCCTGTTGCAAAAACCCAGCTTCATAAAAGTAATATAAAAAGCAATCCTAACCGAAGCTGTCAGAAGTATCTTGATGTGCAATATCATCTAAAGGTGTACAAAACCAAACTACCCTACAAAAGAGCAATCCTCTAATCTTTATTGGTGGCACAACACTGAGCAATTTCATTCTATAGGGCACGAATGTTTTAGCGCCCGTACTGCCAGAAAAAGCTCCACACTAACAGGAGACACTAATTATGTTCATTTCAACAGCAAAACATAAAAGAGCTGCATGAGAATCAATGCTGTGTTGTATTGCTTCAAAATATTCTGTTTTAAGACTGGCATAGAAAAGTACTTTCAGAGGTTTTGTACTACAGCTCTGAATTCCTAAAAAAAGGCAGATCATTGTCTGGCTCAGAGTCCTGTTCCCATCAGGGAGCTAAAGAAACTGCCTAGGGAAGGATTAAAACCTGAGGACACTGTACCAGCAGATGCTCTGTGCTTCCAGTGCGTAGATCACAGACTTCCTAAAGTTCCTACGAGAAAGCTGGAGAGGGACTTTTGACAAGGGGGACAGGACAAGGGGGAATGGCTTCCCACTGCCAGAGGGCAGGGTTAGGTGGGATATTGGGAAGAAATTCTTCGCTGTGGGGGTGAGGAGGCCCTGGCATAGGGTGCCCAGAGAAGCTGTGGCTGCCCCTGGATCCCTGGAAGTGTCCAAGGCCAGGCTGGATGTGGCTGGGAGCAACCTGGGATAGTGGAAGGTGTCCCTGCACGTGGCATGGGATGGGATTGGATGGAGTTTTAAGGGCCCTTCTAACCCAAAGCTTTCCACGATTCTATGATTAAACTCACAAGGCAGTATCTTCCAATTGCTTCTCATTAGATTTTTCTTCTCCTAGGACTCTGGGTAAATGCTTTCTCCAACCCTGGAAACCGACAGATACACTTGGGAAATGTCAGGGTTTCAAAACAGTACAGAAATTTTCCCTTTTAAGCTTATCAACAATTAAAACATTTCCTCCCTAGAAGATCTTTGTGAACTGCAGACAAAATTCCATTTCCCATGCACAGCTAAGAACCAGGGTCCTCTCCAGACAAGCAAGACCTCATCTCCCTAATCTCCCAATCAATCCACCACAAGACAGATCTGCTTCCAGACCATCCTTCCTTTCCTAATTTTTCATCCCCTCACTGCCTCCCCAACTCAATCCTGAATTCCCCAAGCACTCTGTCTGTGTAATTTATCTCAATCAGGCACGCAAAACACACAAAAACTTGCAGCTGAACCTGCCAGTGAGAAAAAGCCCTGGCCTGTGCTGCGGGCAGGCAGCCAGGCAGGCAGGTGTGTTCACTGCCACAGGGGAGCCCCGTGCCGATCCCAGAGCTGCTCCACACCCCAGCTGCGAGGGAAGGCCCTGGGAAGGTGCAGACAGGTCAGGAATCACACAGGGCACTGCAGAGAACAAGCAATGAGAGCCAGAGCTGTGGTTCTCTGATGCGGTGTGGGATCCAAGTCTCACCATGACAGCTGTAGTCTTACTCAGAATTGCTTTAAATCTGCATTTCCCCTTCTTCCTTCACACTTGCACACTGACACCTGTCTGGCAATATTCCTTATTTAGGCCTTCAGCAAGTCAAGTGCAAGGAGTCCAACTGGCACTATTCAGGGAGAGAAAACAAGTGGGGAACACTCCTCAGTGAGTTTAACTCCCTGGATTAGTGAGGATGCCCAGGAGCATCCCACACGGAGCGTGAGACTGCAGCAGCACTCAGATGGAGCTTATACAAAAACAGTCCATTCAGATACTGTAAGGTTTTTCCAAAGCACGCTTTGGGCATAGGTAGCTTAGAAAAATGACATCAAATGAAGCAGGTCACTGTCAATGCACGGCCTAAAGCAGCAACATCAAGTTTTCACTTTTTTTAGTGTAAAACTTTTTCAAACTCAGCAGCAATGTAAGATGCACCAGCTGAGGCAGCAGGTTGCAGAGGAAAAGAGAAACAAGTTCTAGTTTCTCAGTTGTTTCAGATTTCAAAAACACTCAGTAAACTACTAAACCTCCTGACTGGTGGGTGAGGGAAGGGAAGATGGCGTTCTGCAAGATGCCGGGTTCCTCTGAAGGCGCTGAAATCTTTCTTTGCACTAAGTAGTGCAAATCCAAGCTGGATGTAACATTTTGTTATTTTTCCTTTATGGAATAATAAAAGGAGCAAACAGGTAGCCCTAGGAGGAAAAGACAGATACAATACATACAGCTAGAGGAAATGGGCAGCTCCTCAATCATTTTGTAGGCAAAGTGGCAAAATATAAAGAAAGGGGTGGAGAACTTTACAAAGAAATATCACAAAATGCAGAGGAGGAAAAGCAGCTTTCCCAAAGGCAGAATATTGGTGATCGATGCTGACCAGTTTGAAAAGCTGGGCTGCAGCTTTGCTGTGGCAAAGCTCCCTAAACAAGTCCATATGCTGACAATGCACAGCACAGAAGGATCTGGTTTCTCCTTACTTGGACTTGACTAACCTACACCAACACACATGAAATCAGAGCAATGCTCTGCCTGGATTTCGAGGCAAAACCACCACCCTTTTACCCAGGCAACCTCTAAATCTCATTATTAACTGCCCCATCTTTGTACCTTAGGCACAGACTTGAAAGAATAAATTAAAGTTGAAGGCAAACAAAAAGGTAAATTTAAGCAGCAGCACAGAGAAAGTCTGTCATTCTTTGCACTGTTTAACATAACAAAACATCTGAAGAAGATCAGAAAGGAAGGGGAGAGGCCAACTTTCATTCCCAGATGCCAAAGATGCTGGGCAGCCCTTGTGCTCATGACAAAATTGAATCATGTCAGTCTAGCAGCCTAACAAAACACTTCTTTTCAAATGTCCTTGTGCAAATGCAGTCTAGCTTCAACTCTCTGTTTTTCCTTTTTTTTTTTTTTTTTTTCTCATTTTCAGCACAATATACAAAAGAAACTTGCCTCTGCCACCATGGGAAAAATGGATTTTATTTTTATGAAGCAAATCAATCCTGCAATGTGCACCAGTACTAACATGCCCCTCTTAAAGACGACAGACAGCAGTGTTCAGGAGTCTGTTACCGAGGGTTACACTTCATAACTGAATCACTTCTAATCTCCATAACATAATTCTGGCACATTTTGTCTTAAATGGGGAGATCAAAAATGAGTGTGCAATGCAAGAGTTTGCTATTAGACATGGGCTGAGTACTGCAAAAAGCAGCATTTCATTAAGAGCAGTCTGGTAACAATAGCTGACATAACCATCAGTCCCAGTGGCTCCCCAGCAGAGAAATGACTGAAATAAAGGTTTGTTTCCTTAATGCTCTAGCCTGTAATTTAAAAATTTCTTCATCAGCAGCTGAGAAATCTCCGCAGTGTGACATCAAACCCCCACAGCCCTCCCAGAGCAAAGCTACTTCTGATCCTTACTCACAGCTACTGAAGCCAATTAATAGGGAAGATTTATCCAGTTCAGTGAGTTATGATCTTTATATAAATATTTTATTTTTTCTATTATGTACTCCAGAGAATGAGGCCTCTGCTCCTGAGCAGCTCATCTGGGTTAGTCCTCTGGCCAGACCAGAAGTTTCCACTCCAGGATGAACACCCATGTGAAAGAATACAAACCTCAAGCTTCAACATCCCCTCCAACACCACCCCCCTACTGAATCTGCTCATCCCACTCCATAAATACACTGGATTCTCCCACCACTGGACAATTTACCTTGCTGAAGAATGACAGCTTCTTTTTACTTCTATTTTCCTTTCATTTAAAGTGCACTCTAAGTCTGAAACACTGACTTTAAATGCTAAACTTTACTCTTTTTGCAGCAGGTTCTGCAAATCTCTGCTGGAAAATACCGTCCAAACACAAGGAAATGCAACTGAAGAACTAAAAATCAGCTCTTGACTACTGAAACTTTTTTTATATTTCTTTTTTTTAACAGGGTAGAAAGAACACATTCCCAGAGAAAGCCTTATTAGTTTGCATGTACTTAATTAATTCAACAATCAGCTTGCCCAGGGCGGAAACTACAGCTGGGAGTTCAAAGATGCGAGGAAAACAAATGCAAACTGATCCACATGGATCAGTTTAGTTCAGAAAATAGCAAACTATTGGGAATGCAATACTAAGCATCTAAAAATACAGACATATGAAAAACTTCTTACATCCTATTTGTACATATCCAGTATATACAACACCAAAGCAAACTTAGCTTTAATAAAACAAGTAACAGACCATAGCCTTCCAGTTGCATTTTTACTTAAGCTTTCCACAAAGCTAGTGTGCCAGTTAAGAGTTTTTAGTCAGGATTTTGGGCCGAAATACTTGTTTCTAAACACCTTACAGGTTGGGAGTCTGTGGAAAAGATGACTGATGAAAAATAAAACAGGGCAAAAACAAGTTAAACCTTCAGCAACATGGAGATGATGAAGCAGCAGCTTTTCAGTCTCCTAACACAGGCACCAGGGGCTGTCAAAGGATGGTGTTGAGTGTCAAGCTGAAAGACAAAGCAGCAGCACAAAACCAGCAATACTCACAGCCCTGCAAGCTCCCCCAATGCCAAGGAGCAGCAGCAGAGGGAACGTGGGCTGTGGTTTTTTGTTGTTACCTGTGCACAGTCAGCTTCTCATGAGCTGGAGGGGGACCACAACGTGCAAGGCATTCAATTTGAGGAAATACTCAACATAACTCCAAGGCAATGAATGCACCCTTGAAAATCGACCAAGACTCCCCAGCAGGAAATCTTAGCAGGAAGCTTCCCAACACCCAGCAAACAGGAGAAAAACTCTTAGCTGAGAGCTCTCGTTAAGTCCCTGTGAATCTTCACAGGCAGTTCACCCCCAATTCACCTCACTGATGCTGTGAAATACAATTTGCAAGTTCAACACCCCTGACAAATGGGATTTTTTTCCACTGAAAGGCCTTTTGGAAAGTCAGAGAGAGGACTTCTTCCCTTCCACAGGAAGAAGCTCCCCTAGGAGATGGCACCTGCTGAAGTACAATCAATATTTAACTCGAGCCATACTAAACAGAAGATATTTATTGCTCCCAGGACCCACCTGCTTACTCTTTATTTGTCTCTGAACAGCAATTACATTTCAACCACCTGCCCACTTGTTCTTCTCTCCTTCACCTACAGAAAAAAACATCTCAATTTTTCTGCTAGGTAGGATATAAAGACCCCTGTGGAAATAGTTAGATGATACTTCTTAACGGGGGAAAAAAAACCCCAAACCAACACAGCGTACCTCACTTCAGAGCAAAATGCAAGTGAACTCTGCTCCTGAAAACACCCTTCTAAATGAAATTTGGCCATTTCAAGGAAAAAGAAAAACTAGTAAACTCTCACCAAAACCAGCAGCCACGTTGCTATTAATAAACAATGGCACACATGAGTTACCCGAAGGGCTGATTCCAAAGGCAAAATGCAGCAGGGATGCACAAAATGGATACTTGAAGGCAGAGGAAAATTAGTGGCAATGACCTACACAGAGGGCAAGGGGAAATGAGACAAGTGGGAAGAAGAATGGCACAGCTACAGGGTTGGAGGCAACTGAAAGGAAACTCTAATTAAAAATAAAAAAAGAAACTAAGGAAAAATATAAAAGAACTTTCTTCTTATGTGTACTTATGAAATAAAAATTTAACTTAGCAGTAATGGCAAATCTCATCATTATTGCAACATGAAGTTTGATGCTCCTTTTGAATTAGAATGAAAGCAAACACTGAGAATATAAAACCAAAAGGTTCCCTCCTCATGCACTGCAGTAGCCAAGAGCACAGCCCTCAAACTCAAACAACTTCTGATCAAATGCTCAGTAGTGTCCCAAAGCTTTGGAAGGCAGCTGCCATCGCCATCTTCCCAGCTAAAACACCATCACCTCACAGAGGTAAGCCAGACGTCAGCTGGGCTTGTGAATAACGTGTGGTTGTGGTGTTTCAGTGTCACCTACCCACAGAAGCTATGGCATTTTATTTTTATTTCATTTTTCTTGCTTAACGCACCCATATGTTGATTTAGTTATCCCTGCAGACAAGACCCTAAGTCACTTCCAGAGCAGTGTCCCTGCCACTGCCATGGCTATTCCAGTGGTGAGAACCCAACAGAGTACAAATAAATTTAATATTAAACTGGAAAAATAGATACAGCCCCTCCCTCAGTGCTTCAGACCTCTCAAGCTTCGAAACTCATACACCAGGTTCTGTGCCCAACAGGACTGCTGAAGGCATAATGGACCCTCCACATCTTTTGAGATGCTTTGAACACTTCCATCAGAGTGACATGGATGGTTTAACACAACCCAAGCTCTAAACAAACTAAGCCAGGTCTGTTCGCTCCTGTGGCTATCTCTACATCCACAGGGCTTAGTATTTTTTTCTCTTATTAGGAATTACTCTGCAAGACCATCAACTAACTTCATAAAGGCCCAAACAGATTGGAGAGGATAACCATCATTAGTTTATCAGCCTGTTCCAGCTTTCCAAGTCTCCCAAGCCACAGCTCCCATGCCTGTGTTCCCGCTCTGCTCTTTCCCAAGCAGTGTGCTGAAATCAATATACTGGTTAATTTAATTACAGCTATTCAACACCCAGTAAGTGGCAGGGCAATTCTAAAGCATCGCATTAGTTTCATGCTGCTGCCTCTGCTCCCAGCTCTCTGGAGCAGTCAGTGCAAATATGTGAGTTATCCGCTTGAAAGAAGGACAAAGGCAGCGATGGAAGAGGAATAATGCGTTTGAAGCCTCTGCCATCGCGCCCTTTGTGCCACCACAAGGCGTTTGCCGAGAGTGTTAGCATTCATCCCGACATGGGAGCTGCTGGTGCTGCTGCCATTCCGGGGGAAAGAGGGAAAAGAACTTAATTCATCAGGCACAACTCATTAAAAGCACTTCAGCCTGTATGCACCCCGTGCTCTCACGGCTGAGACCTTGAGTACGATTCAATCCTGCACACGGAAGTACAGAGGAGTAACTCTGACTACACACCCATCCCCTGCAAGGGAAGTAGGAGCCTCCACGATATTCCAGTCTGGATAGTTTCAGGTAGCAATTAGTCATCAAGCCATTTCGTTACAGCTCAGCACAACCGTGAATCAACACACTTGGAATTTGTCTCATTAATTCAGCTTTTCCAGGATCCAAACACAGCTCTGAATAGCAGAAGAGGAGGACAAAAACACAAGGCTTCATCCTTTAAAGTACCCAGAGTGTACAGTACAGCTGCTGCCACGGCTCCCACTCTCAGGAAAACACCACCCTGGGATTTTTCATGCCTGTGAACACGATCCCTATCTCTTCTATTTCCCTCTGCACAGGTGGTGCTTAGGAGCAGTTTCAGTCCCTGCCTTCCTCCCAGTATCCTGAGCCCTTTCTTGCTGGCTTTTCCCATGCATGCAGGGAGCTCTGCCTCCATTTCCTCTCTCGTTCCCATTCTGTCTGTGCACTGGAGGGAGAAGGAGAGCATGTATTCCAAGAGGCCAAACAATCAACAGTTATAAATAGGACGCTGCCAAACAGAAGGCAGGTGTAAAGTCACAGCAGCGAGGAATGCAGCTTTGGCAATTTTCCCCCTCCACACCATCAGGCCAGCCTGCAGCCTCAGAGGTTCAGGTTTCTTCCAAGTCCCTGACACACAAATGTTACAAAAGCCACAAACATTTATCACAGGACAGACCTCGGCCTCTGGGGAGCTGAAATGGCTGTTTCCTCCCAAGGCTGAGCGCAGACAGAGCTGCACGAGGCAGCTCAGTCAGTCTGCCTGTGCAGTCCCGCCTGAACACCAATCTGCAGAAGGAAAGAGCCTTCTCCAGGTAAGATTCAGACAGAACCCCCAGCAGTTTAAATGCCAACACATCAGCTGATGTGCTAAAACAGGATTCAGAAACCAACCACCCACCTCAGCAGGGCTGAGCAGATCAATGCACACAAGGACTGAAATTTATTTCACAGACTTCCCCTTTAGTGGCATCACACAGAATATGGTTTCAAAGCAATCCTAATCCAGGCCAAAGGCTGCCTGTAGGAGGAAGGCCTTCCACAGGCTATTTCAGACTTCTAGAAGCTTATTCTTCTAAAGGTTTGCAAGCATTACCAATATTGCAGTGGATTACATGATTTTGCACATCTCCAAAGAAATGGCTGTCCACTGGTTATTTGAACTTCGCAAGCTAAAGGGGAGGTAACATATTGGAAAGGGACAGAGGAACCCCAACTGCAGCTGGTTCTCAGAAGCCTCAGTAGGGATGTGAACCATGGTACTCAGTCAATCAGATCAACAGGCACTCAGGCACAAGGGGAGGCTCCAGAATGAACACAGGGCAACCAGACAGACAGACACTCAGGCACAAGGGGAGGATCCAGAATGAGCACAGGTAAATCAGACTGACAGACACCCAGGTAAATCAGACTGACAGACACCCAGGCACAAGGGGAGGATCCAGAATGAACACAGGCTGCTTGAAGCCATGACACAGGGAACTTGTCACGACCTGCTGCTGCTGCTGCACACAGCCCTGAACACGGGCTTGTCCCCAGCCCCACTGCTCCAGAGCAGGCTGAGCAACACCCACCCCCAACCCCAAAGCCACCAGCTACTGTGCACCCATCACAGACTGTCAGCAGGCTAAAGGGCTTTGCAGAGACAGGTAACAGAATCACCATCCTCAAAACAGCTCTTGCACTTCACTGGATACATGAGAACATTTTCACCAGCTCAGTTTTTTTCAGCGCATGCTGTCTGTCAGGATTAGAGGTACAGTTTCCATCCAGGTGTGCACCTATGTAAATGTTCCCTTCCTTCTAGTGCCATGAAGTGGGTCTGTACTCCTGCAAAGACAGGCATGTGGACCATAGCAAAAATACAGCATGCAAAAAGCATCTGTTTTTCAGAGCCAAGCACTTGGAAGCTATGCAATGAAGGTTTGAGTGCATACAACAGAACCTGGTCTTGAACTGTAGGTCATGCACCACAGACACATTTACTTCCTCACCTCGGGGTACTCAAACATCTGCTCCTTGGGGGACAACATCTCCTCCATCCTCCTGCATCTTTCCTACATTTTTTTCAGCACCTGTGAGTTCCTCAACTCCCATGGAAAATTATTTTGGGTGCTACTAACAACCCTCACTCAGAGCACAGCACTGGCTTGCTGGTGGTGCTCCAGGCTGTGACGCTGTTCAAGACAGGCTGAGTGGGATTTTAACAAGGCCCTGAAGCTTTTCAAGAATCACAAAGAATACACACTTTCAGCTCCTTTTCATAACAACCAGGCAACAAAGGAACAAGAGGATTTCCAGTCACTATAGACTCAGTGCAAGTACCATAAAGCACTTTTGATGTGAACTCCTGCGGCCACCTCCCCACAACAGGGACATCAACAAAGCTGTTTCACAGTATAAAATGAAGACAATTAAGATTATCTGCTGCAATAAAATGATGTTAAGACTCCACTTCTAATATACAAAATTGCATTTGGCCTGTAATTTCCCAGGACTCTGCTCAGCCCTGGTGAAGCCACATCTGGAAGGAACACTGCGCTCCCCAGCACATGAGCCATGGAACTACAGGAGAGGACTCAGTGAAGGGCTACCAAGAGGATTAAAGGGATTGGAACACCTCTACCATGAGAAGACACTGAGAAAGCTGGAGCTGCTCAGCCTGAGGAAGAGCCAGCTCAGGGGGATCTCATCAATATATATAAATATTCAAAGATGTGTGCAAAGAGGTGTCCAGCGACAAGATCCAAGGCAATGGGCACAGGCTGAAACACAGGAGGGTCTGCTTGAACATCAGGAAAAACTCATCCAGGGAGGGTGACGGAGCACTGGCACAGGCTGCCCACAGAGGCAGTGAAGTCTCCATCCTCTAAGATGTTCAAAAGCTTCTGGATGGCCCAGCTTGAGCAAGGGGTGGGACCAGATGATCTCCGGAGGTCCCTGCCAACCTCAACCACCCTGTGAGTCAGCAGCACAATTTAAAAAACAAACAAACAACCCTCTGCTGTCATAGATTTTGCATCAACGTTGCATCTTCCAGCCAGACAACTCGTTTTTGTAAACTGCACACTGGCTTCTAATGAAATTCTAGAACACATAAGTACAAGTCACAGAAGTGAAATTAATTTAACTCTGTAATTGAGCGAGTGCAAATACAAAACTAAAAACAGACAGCATTCAATGATTACTCAGAATAAACTAGGCCAGAGAACACTAAATTTGGAAACTCAATGCAAACACTGTAGGACTTCTGACTTTAAAATTCCCCTGCAATTCTAATTTAGCCCCCTGTACATACACATTATGATAGCCCTTAGTTACATGATAATGTGGTGGTATTTTCCCCCCATGGGACTAAAGTCTCAGTTAACATTCAGACCAGAACTCTAAAAAGACCCAGAGCCATGTGACAGGAGGACTATCCACAAGACCAATTTCACAGCTGAAAGGCGTGTAGTCTCCAAAAAAAAACCCTGCAGGGACAGAAAGGATTGTCCTCACTGCTTAAGCACCTTATTGCTGCCATGAATGTTGCAAAAGAACAGCCTGCAATGCCAGGAGAACAAACTGCTCAAGCCAAGTTTTCACAGGCAGCTATTGATTCTGGAGCTCAGAATCAGAGGGCAGAGCCCGAGGTCTCCTGTGAGGCTGAGCCCAGAACTACTGGGAACTCACAATCGAGGCCTAAGAGATACACCAGGAATGCACAAAGTGCCAAATAACACTGTCTGTTGAAACAGACTAGATCCAGTCCTTAATTACTAAAGCAAGCTGTCTAATAATAATGAATATTTTCCACCTTATTCTCTAAACCTTAGCTCACTGCCTGCAAAGCAAGGATATACCAGCCTTCACATCTCAGGATCCTGTGAAAAGCAGAACAATGGAGCATTTCAACGTGAGGCAAACACCACCTTTTGATTTCACAGGAAAACTGGAATGAAAGTCACTAAATAAGTAGAGACCTCCTACTGAATAAGTCATCACAAACTTCACACCACCTGTGTGTTCAGCATCACAGGGCAGTCACTGGAAAAGGGATAGGATTGGGTGGTGTTATCACTCCTGTACAGCCTCTGCACAAAACTAAAAACACTCTCTTCAGGTCTAAGCACAGGCCTAAAAGAGATTCTCCACACAAACCAGCTCCAAAAAGCTACAGATGATGGTGCCAAGAGAGTTCACAGACACCTCTAAAATGGTTGTGGAGCTCTGGAGGTCTCTCCTGGAAAAGCAGCACTTCCTTCCCCTCCCCAGCTCTCCCTCACCCTGTGCCTCATCACTGCTCTCACCCCGACACCTCTGGCTCCTGCTGCTATCACTGGAGTCATCTCAACTGAGTTCCCTTCTTTCTACCTCCATCCCCTCTATCACCAAATCCTTCCCGGTGCAAGCGGAATCTGACACATTCAACTACGTGAAAACCACAGATCATTTTTCCCAAAGGCTTGTAGTCTGGGTGGCTGGGAATATTTTCCATGGGAATGCCAAGAGATATTTCTGACAGAGACACCATCTGCCTGCCATATAGCAAGTCCTGCTTTCAGACCCTGAGAACTCTGCAGCATTTCGAAATACAAATCCACCTCACACAACAAGACGAGCCAGTTTCCTCCAGTTTTCTTCTACATCAAGTCCTGAAGATTTCAAAACAATTCGTCCTAAGGCAGACACATGGTCAGAATCCCACAGCCCAACGGTGGAAATCTGGTGTGAGCATACAGGAAAGGAGTGAGCAATTTTCACTATAAATCACTGTATCTGTCCTTTCTCCATACCACAAAGAACAGCAGCCACAAATACTCTGCAACAAGTTCCCATTTCACTTACAAGAGCCACAACCTTATTAAAACACAGCTCGTGGTTCTGCAAGTCACTGAACCCTGGGTTTGGGGAGAGCAGGAGCACCAGATGCTCCACTGAACCACGTCAGCCTGGCTGGGACCGTGTGGGGACACGGCCCCACAGAGCTTCCACCAGACCCTGGGGATGCTCCAGCTCTGCATCGCTGTCTGTGACTGATTCAACAGCCACATGTGTGCTTACAGTTATTCCTAATCAAATTTGTCACCTAAAGTTGTACGGGGCTGATATTTAGAAGCATGAAAACACCACAGGCTCTAGTAACTCCATGTAACATTTGGGTTTATAAGCACTTCAGAAAGTCTGAGAGTTTCTGTTCAGCCACAGCAAAACAGCGGAGACAAGAGTTTGTTTAGAGACAAAAGGTGAAAGAATCCAGTTTCTATTAACAGCTTCACTGAACTTAACACTTCGCTTCACAAGCAACCTCATTTTCCTACTCCCCGTGACTGACTATCCCAGCACCCCCTGAACTACAGCTTTTCTCAGGGAAGTTTCAGAAGCTGAATTCCCTCCCTGCTCTTTGCAACTTCACACATCAGTACGAGGCCTTAAACCATGAACTTGATTGTATGTAAACCGCAATCAGATACTACAAAATGGAATAAATGAAATAGCTGGGTTTGTTTTCAGAATTGTAAAGACCTGGAACAAAACTGTCTGTCCTTCTGGATTTTCTTCTGCCAGAGGAATACATTAAGTTATTGGTAAATTTGCCTGTGTCTAAATGCCTCCTTAGACTACACCTCACCTACAACAGTGAGTACGTGTAAAGGATATCCCTTAAATTAAACGTGCTCATGCCAACAACACAATTTAGATAATTAAAGTTTAGTTTACAACAGATTCCCAGTGATCTGAACCCCACTAACTGAAAGAAGTACCAGTTTACCTCCACATTAGACTCCAATTTATCCAGGTCCCCAGGGTCACAGAAGCAGAACAGATCATTCATGTCAGATACTTAAAGTGATATAAACCAGCTACAGACAGCTGAGTAGTAAGGGCCTTCAGCCATGCAGCAATAGACACCCGTAAGGGAGGCTACAGGAAGAAATTTAATTTAAAAAATAGTAACAGCACATCTTGCCTCCTCAGTTGCTACTTCATGATGAATAATCATGCCAGTGCGCCAAGGAAGCCTCAACTAACAGAGATTTCAGGCACAAGACATAGAAGAACTCAAACTTTAGCACTCAGGACTTCTGAGATTAACTACTTGTTTAGAATCTTAGCTCACCAGCAAGCCGGACATTTTCACCCTCTGTCTGTATTGGAGCCTCCGGCAGCAAGCACGTGCCTCGCACAAATGACAACAGCAGGACACTGATCATCAGGGCAAGCCATGAGGGAAAAATGTTTACAGTGTTCTTCAGTCCCCAGATCCCCTGACTTGGGTCAGCTGCGTGGCCACCGAGTGCAAATTAACTAGAGATATTTTTATTTTGTCCATTTGACGCAAATAAAGTCTTGCACTGCCAGTTTTCCAGCTTGCAGAGATATAGGGCACTTGGGAAAAACAAATCACCGGGGACACCAACAGATTTGTTTTGAGACTCCAGCCACCAACTCTAAACAAGAGACTAGGCAAGCCAAAGCCTACAGAAAACAAATCTTTGTTTAAGTCAGACTCTCCAAGCACAGAACTCCTGTGAAAGCCTTCCACAGCAGGCCAGATGGGGGACTTCAGGAACTGCCTCCAAGTCCTTGCGCAGCAATTGTCAGCCTGCCTAGAAATTAAGATTCCTTTCACACACGCACCCAATTATTGCCAGGTCTCCTCTCTGCCCTCTGCATGTCGCTCGCCTGGCTAATTAAATCACAGGCCTGAGCTCACCTCTTGCAGGGCTTACCCTGCTCCCCAGGCGCACCATCCCCAGTCGCTCCAGCCCGGGGAGCCTCTCACATCAGCCCTGTGCCCTTTTCTTCCCCCAACCACACACACACACGGCAGCACAGACTCCTTCCCGAGTCCTCTGACTTCTCCATTCTCACCATGACCCCAGTGGGTACAAAACCCACAAATCTCTGGAATCACCCATCCCCACCCCAGTCCCACAGCATGCCACCCCCTCGTCCTTCATCCCTGCTCACGACCCTTTCCATCCTCCCCTGCACCTCCAAATCTGCGTCCCTTACAGGAGTCCCACAGACATCCCCAGTCTCCCGGACCTCACAGCCAACCCCTGGTTTTGCTGACACCCACCAGCCCCAGCCCAGTGCCTCGGCCCCCCACCCTCGGGAGCCCCGGGTCCTTCATCTCCGCTCACAGCCGATCGCACAGAGCCCACACAGATCTCTGGACTCATCCATTACCACCCCAGCCCCACAGCCCCCCATCCTCGTCAACTGGAGGACCTTCATCCCCACTCACAGCCCCCTCCATTCTCCCCTGCATCCCCGGATCTGTTTCCCTCCCAACATTCCCACAGACACCCCCACTGCCCCCTGGAACCCCACAACCACCTCTGGTCCTGCTAACCCCCACCACGTCCAGCCCAGTCCCACAGTCTCCCGTCCTTTTCCAAACCCCCAAACTTCCACCCCGGCCCACAGAGCTCCCCTCAGCCCCTCCTGAGCAGTCGGATTCCCCCCGCCAGCACCACCACCTCAGCCCCGCTCCGCCCCCGGGCCCCGTGTCGCC
>VZTX01009989.1:0-51712 GCA_013400915.1 Pardalotus punctatus
AGGGAAGGGAAGGGAAGGGGATCCAGCAAATTTCAGGAAAAGCAGATTCCGTCTGCCGGTCTGTAATTGGAAGGTTTTCCTCTTATTTCGGGAGGATTTTTGCCAAGTGAAGTTTGTGTTTGTCTGGATGATAGACACACATTTTCTCAGAAATGCATTCAATCATCCTCAGTATTTCTGGCATTATCTCCTGAACCCTGTCACGGACCACCACCTCTGCCTCCTTCGGAGATTTGGCCATTTTCTAAAAATCTCCTGCTGCCCCAAGTCCTGCTGCAGAGACAATGCCTCAGTTATTGTTGTAGCTGATTAACTCTTGCTCCACTCTGAGTGCTATTTTTGTAAGGCCATGGAAATCTCAAAATCACAGCCCTCATTGTGCAGCCAAAAATGGAAGTGTATTACCTGTAATTTCCCAAGCATTTCATTTCCTTGGAAGATTTATTTGTAAACAAACAAGAGCTTTATTGTTGCTTGTTGCAGACATGCAGTAAATTAGATTTTTCCACACTAAAATGTAGCAGCATAAAATTCTCACTCGCAGAAAGTACTAACTGGCATTATGGCATTACTTTGTTAATTATGTTGGCACATTCACTGCTGCTCTTTAAATTATTCCTGTACACCAGAAACACTTCGTACCTAATGATTTCCTGAACTTCTCGTATATTAGTTCACACTTAATCTAATTTAAATCATTGTCAAAATTACAAATGCAAAGACACAGACAATATTTAAAGCAACATGGCTCCTGAGCCAGTGAGTCACGGCCGCAGGAAGTACCACAGTAACAATTAATTTTAATATGTTGAATGTGGCTTTGATATGTTTGACAAGATTCTGATTCATTCTTATCAGTCTGACTTGTCACTTTTAAACAGATTATATTTCCCACACACTCCTCTTCTCCAGCCAGTTCTCAATCATTACATTTTTGGTCATTGATTGCCAATGGTACCTAATTAAGATTATGAACCTGGACAACTATGATGACAAAGTTTATTTAGGTCGTTGTTTATGACAAGAAAGGTCATCATTAATCTATGACATAAGTTTTATATTCTCCAGTCCTTATCATTGTTTGACTCTGCAACATTCTTCGTGGAAATCTGCTCAGTTAATATAATCATCCTCCCAGATTTCTTACATGCTGTTTATATGTTATTGCATGTGAAATCTTTTACAAAATCTGTTTATGATATTTTACCATTCCACTTTGAATGGAGCTTTCCAAAACTGCAAGAAATGGCAAGACATTTACTGTGGTCATTACCACAGAAGACTTCCCTGCTCCTGAGCTCAGAAAATTGCATGAAAATAGGTTGACAACATAAAGAACAGTGCCACAGTCTCTTTTAATTTGAATTCAGCACTTGAGTTCCTGACTTTGAGAGATATTCAATGAAAAGTCTTACACTTATAAGCACTAAGGACTTAGTATTTACTACTTAAGTCTTCATAAGCACTAAGTGGACAGAGAAAGTTCCCAGATTTGTCTCTTGAGGAGCAGGCTCTTGCCAAAATACTTTCCATCCATCTGGAAGGAGAGATCCTTAGCCTGCAAAGAGCAAATCCAGTGGGAGACATCTGAGCTCTCCTGGATAAACATGCAAATATGGGACACGAAAAGGAACATCTGCTAGGAGGAAGATAGAAAAGAGGGAAAGCAAAGCACAGATGTGTGTTTTCAATTCTTCGCTTCTCTGCTATTCATGTGTTTTACTTGGTGCTACCAGAACTGCCATGGTACCATCAATATCACAGGAATATGGCTGGTTTGACTTTTAAAATCTGTCCAGTGGAAGAAATAATGACAATAATGCTGGAGGCAAAGTGCATGATAATGATCCCAGTGACCATTTACAGGTGCGTCACAGCTGGTTGTTTCAGGGTAGCAGCCAGGAATTCCTCATCCCAGATAAGCCCTGCATCCACTTGATTCCTCAGATTTGCACTTTCCTTTTATTTCCACCAGATCAATCATTATTCACCACTGACAGTTCTGCTGGGCAGGGGAATGGACTGTGTGGTCTAGGACACCTTCACAGAGGGTGGAAGGAGGGGTTTTAAACCCTGCCTTGCAACTTCATTATTCCACTTACAATTACATGTAGAATGCAGTTTTTGGTCCATGACCTTATCAGAGATAGGGAAGACTCTCTGATTATGTGTTATCACTTGTGAAATGGGCTTTCTTTCTCTGCAGAGTGTAAGCATATCATTATTTTTAATACATTAATTTTATGTCCACAGTTCCTACGTTGTGCTATCACTTCTCATTTTTTTTCTAGCATCATTATGTGTTTCTCTCACAACTTTCTGGGAGCTTCAAACTATTTTTAAATTGCTGTCATTTTATTTTAACTGCAATCTCCCATCCCTTTTATAGTTCCCTGCTATATTTCCCTCTGGTTTTGCTTCATCTTCTAATTTCATTTTCCTTGGGTTCATTATTTTTATTCTGGCTCTTTGAATATTGTTTTCCCACACTTAGCTCTTTTGCTCCTTGTACCACTGAATTGTTATTTATTCTTTGAAAAGGAGGTTTGGATGCATCCATCTAGCTGGTGGCTCCACCTCATGATATATTGTGTTGTTGTGGAGTGTAAAAGAGTCCATGTCAGTGGTGATTTTTTTAAACTGTGAATCCCTCTGGGAAGTTGCTGAGGGCACATAAAATACAGGAGCTGAGTTACCCTCAAAGCTGATAAGAGTTTGTTGAGATGAAACCTTTGTGCTTTAGCAGGAGCAAGGATAGAGATCATTTCCAGCAAAAGGATTTTTTCCGGGATTATGACTAAACAGGTACTCAACCCATTCTTGAACTTTTAAAAGTGCTTAACACTTGGGCTTCCAGATTGCTTAAACCTTAACCTGACATACGAGATCTTACCCTGTAGGA
Source organism: Pardalotus punctatus (assembly GCA_013400915.1). Classification (NCBI taxonomy): domain Eukaryota; kingdom Metazoa; phylum Chordata; class Aves; order Passeriformes; family Pardalotidae; genus Pardalotus; species Pardalotus punctatus. The sequence continues at coordinate 2,903 of VZTX01009989.1, forward strand.
ATTTGGGGGCAGCAGTGGAGAGCAGAGATGAGCCACTTGAAGCAGTGTTAAAAACCACCGAGATACACTGTGTAAGCAGGAATTTCTCATTTTCTGTCTGTACTAGGGTGAAAAACAATCAAGCAAGTAACTTTTGCTGTGTTGTAAGAGCTTTTCGGCTTCCTTGTGTTTGTTCTTTCCTAATGACCAGTGAATGAAATTGTGTGTACAGGGCACTGTGTCATGAAAGCTTAGTATGTGCTCTGCAGCAGTGGTGCCAATTAAAATTTCTGCCGTGGGTCATTTTTGGGGAAATTTAGGGAAACCATTAATTCAATGGGCAACTAAATTCCTGCCTTCTACCTTCCCTTCATGAACTAAAGCCTGGACGGTGAAAGTACAGATTGTCCTTTTCTTCCCTCCTTTCCTTACAATGGCTGTCATTGTAGCACAGATAGACACACAATATGATTAAAATACTGATTTCATAGAATCTAGTCCATGTTTAGCAGTAAACCTCTTGTTTCTCTTTGTTTCTTCCGCTACCCCCTCACTTCTATTTTCCTCCTTAAAAATTTGTGGTTTATCAGTGTAAAGTTCAGCAGCAGCACCTTTAAAAGATTGGAGAATCAGCAGCAGCTTGAAGTGGAGATAGGATGGGGAGGGAGGAGAAGAACAGAGGATGAAGATACAGATTTTTAAAACCAGAAGTTCTTGTGCCATAAAAATAGTTTCATTATTGGAAATCTGTATACAAGGCTTGTGGTTTTGATCTTGGACAGGGAGCATGAATTTCACAGAGGTATAGGCACAACCACAGACTTGCTTTTGGGGCAAAGCCAAATCCAGGAGTGAGAATTAAAGTGAATTCAGACAAATAAAGAAAATTCTCTGGAACCACTTCCTGTAATGGTTTACAATCTCATTCTCTTTCCATTGAACTCTACCTGCCTTAGTCTATATTTGTCTTGTCAGTTAAAGAACTTATATCTGCAGTCAAAATTGTCTTGGCAGGAATAGGATGTTTTGTATTTAAGACTATTTAGTTCTTCAGAACTCAGGATATTTTCAGGGTTTTTACTTGAGGAAATAAAGACAGGGATCAGAGCTAAGCTTGTCCTTTTACTTTCTCTTCTGCGAATTCAAAAAAAAAAAAAAAAAAAGAAAGAAATGGAGAAAAGCAACCTCAGAAAGTGTAAGAAAAGTGTGACAAAAGGATCTTCATCAAAGTGGTAGTCCAGACTGACAGAAATTCACTTCACTTTAGAATACTGCTCATATTTTGCATGAAGGGACAATCTTGAAATCCATTCTTCAAATTTTATTTGAAATTACAGGTAAAGAGGTTGTGGACATGGGCTGAAATACAGAAATATTCATTTAAACATAAGAAAAACATTGTGAGTGTGGTTGAACATTAGCTATGGATCCTTCATTTTGGCATTTTCCTGTATTGATAAGATTCTCTCTTTGACCTCAAAGCAGAAAAAAATTCTAATGCCAAAAGTAGGAGGGGCCACCTTGCAGTCTGGACAAGTCTGTGGTGCCAGGAACTGTTTCTAAATTCAGCAAAGCCAAGTGCAAGTTCCTGCACCTGGGTCAGGGCAATCCCAAACACAAGCACAGGCTGGACAGAGAGCGGATTGAGAGCAGCCCTGAGGAGAAGGACTTGGGAGCATCGGTGGATGAGAAGTTCATCCTGAAGCTAGCATGGATGAAATTTAGTTACCACAAAAATCTAAAATTATTTTATTAGAATTATTTGAGTGTAAAGAACAGTGAAGGCTTCTCCCACCAGAAGCCAACCCCCACTCCAGTCACAGAAAATCCCCAGCCACCTTCATTTTACACTGTTTTCTTGAGTTTAAAAGGTATATCAGTAAATCTCCATTTCATACAAAGCTGATGTTAAAACCACCTTTATGTCTGATTCCCCTTTTTAACATGTCTTGAGATCCGGTGTGGTTACTGTGAAAATAAAATAGTATTAGTATTCTTATACACAGCACAGGTTATCTTCCACCTTTGGTATCCTTTCAGAATATGATTCTGTGTCACAACTCTAATGGAGTTGTGACTTGTTTTATTCCATATATTACAATGTGAATGCATTTCTATTGCTGAATATTCTCAGCTAAGCATGAGCACACCATATAAAAAGCAAAAATAAACATAATTTGATGCTAAACTGTTATCTCAACACAGCTCCAGAGATTCTCTAACCAATATCGAGTCATTAGTATGTCTCCTGCCAATATATTTTTTTTAATGTAGGAAAGCTGCTTGTTTAATGCTCTTTGAAAATTTTTTAAAGCAGTGCTAAAAGCAACACAAACGCAGTCTGTGTGCTGCTTGTGAAAATGCGTTTCCAACAGGTTTGTGCTGCCACATGCAGCTTTCAGGAGCTTCATCAGTATCCACATTTGACATTTTCTACCCTGAGTTAAGTCAGATATGGAGAGGCTGAGCTTGGTGTCTCAGAAAGTCCAGAAAGTCATAGGGGGAAATAAAATAAAAGAAAATAAAGGGTGTTTAAGATAAAAGGGGGGAGAGATACACTTCTCTCTAATTATTTGTTATGACATTCTAGAGTACAAATCGACAAGATATTCAGTGAATAGGTTTTTTCTAGACTTAGGTTAGAATCATAGAACCATTAAGGCTGGAAAAGATGTCAAGGTCACCAAGTACAGCCTTTGACCAGACCCCACCTTGTCAAGCAGACCAGAGCACCGAGTGTCACATGCAGCTGTTCCTTGAACACCTCCAAGGATGGGGACTCCACCACCTCCCTGGGCAGCCCCTTCCAATGCCTGACAACCCTTGCCATGGAGAAATTCTTCCTGATGTCCAACCTGAACCTTCCCTGGCACAGCTTGAGGCCGTTTCACTTGTCCTATCACCTGATGCCTGGGAGAAGGAACCGACCCCCATCTGGCTGCACCCTCTTGTCAAGGAGCTGTAGAAAACTATAAAGTCCCACCCAAGCCTCCTTTTCTCCAGACTGAGCCCCCCCAGTGACCTCAGCTGCTCCTCATCAGCCTTGTGCTCCAGACCCTTCCCCAGCTCCATTCCCTTCTCTGGATTCTCTCCAACACCTCAGTGTCTCATTCCATGACAGTATCACAATCTCCTGGACAGAAAAGCGGAAATACATGGGAAAATTGACCATTGCTGCCAAAATACATCAGATTTAAGGCACAGTTGTTATTATCATGGGCACAGTAACTTTGCTGTGAGTGTTCAGTTGGGCTGTGTGCTGGATGCAGGGGTCCAATATATTCTTGTATTTACAGACTAAGGAAATTGAGAGTTTTGATAAATTGAAAATGAAGCATATTCCCTACAAGCATTGTTCACTTTTCTGGACTTTCCAGTCCCTCATGAGCAGCTGGGGGTCCCCCAAGGTCTTCCATGGCCATCCAGAGGGAAAGGGTGGAATGAAAATATTTACATTCACATATCTCTCTTCATAGCCAGTCCTTCTTAGTTAAGAATATTTAAACCTATTGAAGTGATTAAAGAACATATTTACCTTGATATGCAAACCGGGGTTTTCTGAAGTCCCCTGCATCAGAAATCATAGAAACATGGAATGGTTTGTATTGGAAGAGACCTTTAAGATCATTCTGCTCCAGCCCCTTGCCATGGGCAGGGACATTTCCACTATCCCAGGTTGCTCCAAGCCCTGTCCAGCCTGGCCTTGGACACTTCCAGGGATGGGGCAGCCACAGCTTCTCAGAGCAATCTGTTCCAGGGTCTTCCCACCTTCAGAGTAAAGAATTTGTTCCTGATTTATTTAAACTTAGTTTAAAGCTGATGTTTTCTCCAATCAAAGAGCCACAGAATGGGTCAGGCTGGAAGGGACCACAGTGGCTCATCCCATCCAACCTCCCTGCTCAGTCAGGGTCTCCCCAGAACACATTGCACGGGATTGCATCCAGATGGCTCTGGAATATCACACAGAAGAAAACATTTTGTTTAATTCTCCCAACATGTTTGCCAGAACCGCTCACTAAAAAATTGTCAGACAATCAACATGGCAGGTTGCCCTTTGTTATCTGTTTGATTTCCTCTTATGAAACAATCAAGCAATTTTGCTGTGATTTCTTTTTCCTCACCAGAGGGCAAAATAATAAAACTAACTTATACAACACTAATTTTTGCCTGCAAACACAGGTTTAAAAAGTCTTGAACATGCAGGCAGGAATCCCCCCGTTCCTAGACCAAGGCTTAATTATCTGGATTTTCAATACATTTTTTTCATTCACTAGTGCTGCCTGATAATTAGCTCTCTTCTTTTTTCCCCTCACTGACTTTGTTTGATAAGGCTTTTATGGAGTCTTGGCGTGCATAACTCAGTAACTCCCATTTGTAATGCAGCTCTTCCCTCTGCCTCTCTCTGCTCTGTCCCAGGCTTGGAGCAGAGCAGGAGTCTAATTGGCACTGTTTACAAACCACTGCACTCGGAAAGAGCTGTGCCTCCCTTTGATAAATAAAGATGCGAGAGATGAGAAAATTATGACTAATTCATGCCTTGAGCCATCTATGAGTTAAGAAAGAAAGAAGTAAGATGGGAAAAGAGACACAAAAAGAGAAACAGGTGCATTTTGAAGGTAAATCATCTACTTTGGAAACAAAGCATTGAGTTTTTTAAGAGACGGGTTGAGAGCAATTGATGATTTACAAGGCATGTTTGAGCAACAAAAAAAATTGCCATGCTGAAGGTGGAAAGGTTAAAAATCAAATAAATCAAGTAAACTTAAGAAAAAAAAAAGAAAAGAAAGAAATCTTTGCAAGATTTTGCAATTCCCCACTTTTTAAGGACAATTTCTATGATGAATCAGAACCTGGCCCACACAGACCAAATGAAATCTTGATCCTTGCCCCAGAAAGCTTGTGGTATTGTTAACACAACATATTTTTTTACTTAACTTAGATGCACGATATATCAGAGAGTCCTTAAATCGGGTGGCTGGGTCCTGGGAGGAGGACACTGGGGACAACACCTTGGCATCACAAGGACAGAGCAGGAATTGAGCCATACTCCTCTAGAATAGTATTTCAGCTTGTGGTGACTTGCTATGAAGGAATTTCCAAACCCAGAAGCATCATCATTGTCTCCAATACCCTTCAGCAGCTTTCTGCAACACGACAGAATCATGATTTTAAGTATTCTTTAATAGTATCTCACTATAAAATCAGAAGCATAACTGATATAACAGTGATGTTGAAACTGACTCAATGTTTATCTTTTTTTATTTTAATGATCTGATTGGAAAACACATATTTTATCTGCTGTTTTATAGCTCAGGGATTAGGCTGCTAGTTCAGGCTGAAAGATAATCATCCATATTCACTGGAATCTAATTGTGTATATGAGAGTTGTATAATATAGAATAATAATATAGAACTGTATAATTGTGTTTAGACGCAATTTCTTCCTTTGTTCGCCCTAATTGATTGTAAATCAACCTTCACGAAGTACTAAATCCTTTGAACAACCTGAACTACTAAATCACTTGAACAATAAAGCTTTTTAATTTAAGGAGTCTGTCTGTTCCCTTTGGGAAAACCGGGAAAATCTGCTTTTCTGGGATTGAATACTAGCCCTGGCTGCTTCTCAGCTGTCCTGGGAGAAGATCTGAGTAGAACTGGGAATTTGCCCTCAGGGGCAGAAGAGAACTGGCAGCTGCTCAAAGACAATTTTCATAGAGCACAAGAACTCTTGATTCCAACATGCAAGAAATTGGGCATGGAAGGAAGGAGACCAGCATGGCTGAGTAAGGACCTCCTGATCATAATGAAACATGGGGAAAAATCACCTAGGCAGGAACACTGACATTGGGAAAAATCTAGAGTGTTCAAGAGGAGGTTGAAAGGGGCTTTGAGTCACCTGATCCAATGGCAGATAGCCTGGCACGGGGCAGGATGGCAGCACTGGGTGATCTTTAAAGGTCCCTTCTAACCCAAACCATTCTCTGATTCTCTAAACCATATGTCTGCGTCATTTCTCTGCTTAATGCATTGGGGAAGAGCTGTCATCCTGCTGTGTGGATGTAGTTTGTGGATTAATAAGAATTTCTAACATATAGTGTTGTGCCAATTTCATAGACCTTTTTTTATTAATTAATTCCCAGAACGGCCTGACATTTTAATAAAGAGTTATCATCACATGTATCCAGGGAGGAGGGAGGCAGATTGTGAGGGATAAATGGAGGATTCTAGTTCAGGGGAGCTATCAGTTACACTGAGACCTGTGCATGTTTACTAATCTGTAAATATTACTGTTTCTACCCTTCTGGCATGTTTTATTAGATCTTCTCTTTCCTGAAATAAATCAAGCTCACAGCTTCCTGAAGCAGTACAGGAATAAAATCTGAACTTCCTTTGGAAAAATGGAAACCTCATTCTGAGAAAGGGGAAGAGTGTGCCAGACAGAAATTTTGAGACAAAAAACATGAGTTTGGTATTATACCTGAGAATTTATTCCATTTTGTTTCCATGAGCTAAATAATGATTTTTGAAAGGCAGGTGAAGAATACTGGTAACTTCATCATATGCGGAAAAATGCTTTAGGGGCAGCGCTCAGGAGACGTTTTGAAATTACAGACAGTGAATTTTTGGGAGATATAAGGGCTGCATGGGGGAACATCTTGTAAACTACATCTAAAAAGTCCTTGTAAAGCTACTGAAGAAACACAGCAGCTGACAGCACACTTGCCTTTGCTCTTCAGAACACTGTATTGCCAGTTGAAACTTTATAGGGGGTCAACAAGTTTTGAAAAATTGGGAAATGACTGGTATACAGAGAAGACAGCAATCATTTTAAAGTATTAGCTCCCATATGAGAGAAAATGAAAAACGTTTATTGAAAGTAAAAGAGAGAAGAGAGTGTTCTGGAGTTTGCTACGTAGAGCCAAAATACACTTCTTGATTTTTGTTCTTTGACTTTTCTTCAAGTATTATTGTAAGATATGACACAGGTCTGGTCTCTGTTGATTCTTAATTTGATTTCTAAAGAGATCTTTAGTTTAAGAAAAAAGACTTGCAGAAGGCACCCACCTCCTTCTTAGCAGAAACCTCGAGATTACCTAATGAAGCTAAACGTGAAATGAACAATTTCAGAGTCCTGCAGCCAATAGATCCTGACCTGGGGTACTGCTGGATGGAAAACATCTGGCGAATTCAGAAGTACAGGACAGATTTAGAAAGGTAACAGCTTGCCAGGGCGGGAGGTGAAGGAGAGAGCAAGGCTAGGAAGAGGGACCGGGTAAAGAGGTGGAGGAGAGATATAGAAAAATGTGTTTGTGAAATGTGGGCTCATGAAAGGATCATGTAGGGAAAGACAAACATTTTTCTTGAATGGTCATGGCAAGACATGAAATCACAAGATTAAACTGAAGCAAGCAATGTTCTTGCAGGGCATTTATGAACAAAGGCAATGCAAATAACAAGCAGGCAAAACCTAATGGATCCGAAAGGGAGCTGCTGTGCCAGTGTGCGAAGACAAACACAAACTGTTTCATCAAAGGTTTCCCCAAAGAAATCTCTGCAGTGAGAGGACAGGGATAGTGGGCTTTAGTTGACAGAGGGCAGATTTAGATTGGATATTAGGAAGAAATTCTTCCCTGTGAGGGGGGTAAGGTACTGGCACAGGCTGTTCAAGAGAAGCTCTGAGTTACCCATCCCTGAAAGTGTTCATGGCCTGGCTGGATGGGGCTCTGAGCACCTTGGGGTAGGGGAAGATTCCCTTCACATGGCAGGGAACTGGAACTGGATGATCCTTATGGCCCCTTCCAACCCAAACCTTTCTCTGATGAAACAATTCAGGGTGAATTAAAGCAGCCAGAGAGAGCAATGGCAACCCACTGTGTATTGGTCAGCAGCAACAATTGCACTCAGTGTTGATACAATTCTGGAAATTTCCACCTGCTTCTTGAAAAATGGCAAGAAGCATCATCCACCGAGTACTGTGTGCTCAGAGTTGTCCCTGTGAGTGATTACCACAGCTCCTGACTGACATCCCAACCATCAGAGGTCTCCTCACACGAGCCCACGTGACAATTGAAGAGAGCCAAGTTCGCCCGTGGCCACAGAACACAGCAGTGCCAGCAGCACAACAAAGCAGATTTCTCGAAGTTCCAGTTCTATTTTCTGAAATGATTTAAAGAATAAGAGCTTTTTAGGTGAAAGCAGCCAGTTAAAATGGAGATTGGAAATTATTATTATCACTAATGGCTTAATTAAGGGACATAAGAGGCCAGATAAATAGACAGATGAATAAGTAATTCAGAGGAAATCTGGTAGGAAGAGGATTCTCCCTGCTACAGCTTAACTTGCTACAATTATCTAATAATCACTGTAAATATAGAGATCAGCAGATTATTTTCTCAACATCAAATGACTTATGTGGCATGTCAGCAAAACACCCAGGAGAATAAAACACACCAGCAACTGCTCTCTAATTACTCTTTTCAGATGGAGTAATGATCTTTAATGTGCAGTGGATCTCATTAATTAACTCTCAGATTTTAATTAACTCTTTGCCTAATTTACCTGCCATAATACATTATCAAAAATGTCAGCTTAACAGGTTTTTTTTCTCATTTGGGGAGGAAAAAGAAGAAACTGTGTGTTTGTAAGTGTTTTTTGTTTCCTTTTTTCTGGAGACTCTTCTGGTAATGAGTAACTTTACTAATACAGATACATGGAGTGAGAACCTATTGAAACATCCAACATGTTTGGTTGCCCAAATCTGATGAAGTCAAGGGGAGATAGATGATGAGAGTCTTCAAATGTGCCCCATACATTTTTTAGGGTGTTTTTTAGGCGCATTAAAAATTATTAACTGAGCTGAAATGCCATCTTCAATGGGAAACAGCAAAACTGTGGGAGCCAGAACCAGTTTGTGGTGTCCCAGTCTGCTACGCCAGCCACTGAAAGAAATGTACTTTAATTCTTATTTGTTGTTAACAACTGCTTCTTTAAACACTGGATATTCTTCCTGTCCCATACAAACAAATATCTGAGTGCTTCCTGCACATTTTAAAATTTACTTTTAATCCAGATAGTGCGACTAAAAATAAATACAGCATATCAGTGTAGCCTGTGGCAGTAATCCCATGGAGTGGTGTACAAGGATCTTCCTTGGGTTTGCTTCCTTAGTGCTGCCACTATCAAGGAGCACAAACCTCATGACAGAAATTAATGCCTTTGGTGTTTCCTTGCCCTCAATATGAGTTTTGCTCATGCTGGAGAAGATTTATCCTCACTATCCTTCCTAGGGAATAGTGGTAGAGTCAGTATCTTGTTACAGGGGAGGAATGGATAGCAGAGGGTTTTTCCTCAAGAAGTCAAAGTGATAATTCCCTCAGATTTCTTCCTCCCTCATAGCTCTCCTCAAAGAAAGGAGACCAAATTATTGTGTCCCTTAGCAGTTTGTAGGTGAACACCTGATTTTCAGTCCTGTCTTCACCGCTAAGGTCCTGTGAAATCCTGGTTTCTCTCATTTCCTCTCCAGTCTTCACCCATCTCCCACATTTAACCCCAATTTGTAGCCTTAGGAAATCATAGCAAATCAGGGAATACCCTGAGTTGGAAGGATCTTTCAAGTCCAGCTCCTGACCCCTCACTTCTCCAAACAGCAGCTTCTTTGGAGGGAGAGCATTTCTCACTCTGCTCGTACAAAACAATAACATTTTTATTTCATGTAGGTACTTAAGTAGTAGAGGAAAATAAATGTCTTCCTTACACTGACATTTTGGCTTTTAATTTTGTAGAAGATCTATTGCATTTTCTCCCTCCCTCCAGTATTTCCCAGCATTTCTAAGGCACCCTGATGGATATTTTTAGGCAAACCTCAATGGAAAGATGTTCTGTTTATAGTCAGGCACTTATGAAGATGAATATGCTGTAAACAATGACTACGCTTGATAGTGATCCTGCCCTCGTCTTACATTTATTGATGTAGGAAATTAGAGACTTGTGCTAAGCTGAACTAATTGCCATAAGTACAGTTTCAGACAACTGAGACCCATTAATTAGCTAAAAAAATAACAAAAAAAAAGGTTCTGATTTGATTAGATTTTGTCAGATTCCCCTTTCTTCATGACCCTTATATACATCCATCCACAATATTTTTTCCTGATGTTTCTTAAGTAGAAGAGCAAGTTTATCACCATACGTGACAAATTCTGGAATGTAGAATTTGGAAGGAGTTCTGTGAGGATAGAGAGATGGCAGGAGTCACTTATTTTGGGTTTGGCTGTGCGTTAAAAGTCAAAGACATAGAACCTGCTCTTGGAGCACTTGAAACCAAGATTTTCTGGAGTTTTAAACTGGTTTATTCCTTCTGTTTTCAGGTAAGTTATTTCATCTTGGACAAGATCAAGTGAGATTAGAAGCACTATTGACTCTAGATTAGTCTTCTTCTGGTTCTTCTGAAAATTCTTCATGGAAAATATGATTTTTCAATAGTAAAAGCAACAAATATAATTAATCACAATAGTAATTTCATTTTCCTCTTCTGTTATAAATTTGATGTAGATGCACGATTTGATAAGGAAGCAGCAAGAGGTGAAAAACTAGTGAATGTTTTTCATTCACAGGGATAAAAAAGTAGAAATGTTCAGGTATTCTTTAAAATAACATCCACTGCTGTGGCTGCATCCTTTGGAGTGAAGTGCGACTGAAGGGGATTGATCAGATATAACAGTTAGGGTAAGTTAATGGTGAATTAAGTTCTGACACAGAAAATAAATTTAGAGGTGTTTATCTGCCCATCTTGCCCTCAGGCCTTCAAAAATGATACATGGTGCTGTGAAGGACTTAATTATGTTAAATAAAATATCCCTCCCTAAATTGCAGAATCCCTTGCCTGTAAGAGGAAAAGTAATTGCTCCTTTTTTGGTAACAAAGACATTCATAATCAGATAAGATTTTGACCCTAAATTGTCCAAATAGAAATTTCTCCACTTAAAGGAACCTAGTCCCCATCCTTGCTGTGCCTTGTCTTGATCCAAGAGTGTGATAGGAAACCCGTGGCTGCTCATTATCTGACTCAGTGCTCAAGCCTGCACTGTGGGACCCCATTGTGCTGTGTTCCCCTGCTGAAAGGGATACATTCCACAAGAAATATAAATTTTGGGCTCTTTTTAGAATTCCTTTCAAGTGTACCTTGAATGGACGCATGAATTTCCCACTTTTTAAGCTATTATCAACTGGATTAAAATCTCAAATATATTAATGTAACATGACGTTGGAAGACATCTTTAGCTGCAAGAACATCCAGCGTTCATATCCTACATCCTATAATAATCTCTTCACAACAAAGCAGAATTTCCAACCAGCAATATCCCCTTTCCTATCATTCACAGGCATCCTCTTGTTTTACAGCACCACAGACCTGGAATTCTCCTGCTGATCTCCACTTTTTTTAGTTGAGTTGTTGATTTCCACTGATTTACAGCTCTCACTGATGCAATGCCCAGGGGAAAGGCAGTTGCTGGTCTGGTCCTGCTGTGACATGGTCAGATATATTTTCTGATTCAACCCAGTATGCCCAGTTTACAATGGGAAGATGGGCCTGCAGTTTCCTCCAAATCTAGTTGTCCAACTTTGAGGCTGATTTGTTGGGCATTAATTAAAGAAAATGTTCTTTCAGATCGTCAGGAGCACTGACTTTTAGTGTGGCTTAATGACACCCGTTAGATGTTTCAACATCATCCCTCTATTTATATCCAAATGAAGGAAGCTTCCTCGGTGTGGCCTAAAATATCTAATCACAGATTTCTGGCTTCAAAAGGGACCATGTAGGTTTCCCAATCATTCCCTGTAGTTTTCTAGCACACTGTTTTATCTCAAAAGCTCATAACAAGGCTGGAATAACTCCTTTGATGACAATTCCACAACTTTCATTGACAATTACTTCCAATCCCGGAATGATTGTTCAGTTATGATATTTCTTGTAATGTTACTTTCAAGTCCTTGTTAGTGAAGCCCTCCTAGTTTTGCACACCCTGCTTTGTTCTGTTTATGGGCTCTACTTGGCTCTAAGAGATGCTTGAGCCCTTCTACACCAACTCTGTAAGAAATGACTGCATCTTTTTCTCTGAACAGAGACTGCTCAACCTATTTTTAATTACCAAAAGTCTATATCCAAAATTTTCATCTTTATTTAATGTCTCCCCTCTCAGCTCTCTTCTAAAGAACCATTGTATTGGGATAACTTCAGCATTTGTAGTCTAACTCGTTAGTGTTGTATAGATTATTATATTTTCTTGTAAGTACTCCCTTTTGAGTAGCCATGTAATTTTTCTGGATGTTTGAGGAAGATGGAGGAGGAATTAATTTTTTTTTTGTTTTGTTTTCAGTTATTAGGTTTTCATGTGCTCAAAGACTTATTTAATCACACCTAAAGAACTTGGGCTGTTTGTCTTAAAAAAGGACAACCAAGAGGTGACTCTATTATGGCTTAAATATCTCCACAGGGAGAAATACCAGGTAATAAAGAGATCTTTAATTTAGAAGAGAAAGACATAACAAGAAACAGAGGCCAGAAGCGAAAAACATATAAATTCAAATTAGAAACAAGACATGAATTCTAAAATATTGCAAAAAATTAACACAGTGTAAAACTCCCAATGGTCTTGTTGAATGCTCCATCTTTCTGGGCTTTATAGGCCATATGCAGGTGGGTTTTCTTCTGGATAATCTTTTTCACTAATATACATTTTAGATTCATCAGAGGAGAAACAGGAAAAAAATGTCGGATGTTTTTTCTTCAGAAAGCTGTAGAAGAGGTTTTAATAATGCTTTCAGGCCTCGAAACTTGTGAAATTTGATTGACAAGACAACCCTGTTGCTATGGATATTAGGAGAAAAACTGACAACAGCAGGATGGGAACTTAGATGTGAGACAGATATCTCGGTGTATAAAGGGTCAGAGCAAATTTAATTTCTGTGTGACATACGCACACAGAACCTGTCTTCGCTACCAAAAATATATAGAAACAGGCACACTGAGGAGGAAAAAAAACCCTCACAGAAGCATATGGGCCATCCTGCTCCCAGATCTCACTCTGGATATGAGTGGGTGGAAGAAAAAATAGTGTAGGACAGATATTAATTTGTATACTCACAGAACAGCCTAGGTTGGAAGGGACATCAAAAGACCATCTGGTCCAAATTTTCATGGGAAAGGGGTGATAGTTGGGATTATCCAGCACCCTGTCCCATCCCATCCTGGGAATCCCTGGTGAGGTTGTTTTGTTGGTTGATTTTTCTCACTATAAAATTTTTCTCTCATATCAAGACGAGACCTCTCCCAGTGCAGCTCTTTGCTCCTTGTCTTCTGCATGAAGTTCTCATGAAGGGAGAGACTCTGTCCTCTTCGAGCCACCCTCTGAGGACCGGAATACTGTGTTGAGGTCTTCCTGAGCTTTCTTTTCTCCATGAGAGGCACAAATCCTTCAGTATTTCCTCACAGGACAGGTTCTCCAGCCCTTTGATCACCTTTCCCCGCTGTTGCACTGCTTTGCCAGTTTTATTGAATGCCACACTTCTGTGTTGGATCCCATTTTCTACAGAAGGATGATTTTAATTTTTCTTTAAGAGTCTCGTTCTACCAATCTCAGCCCCACATGTTAATTTCTCAAGATCATTTTGAATGTTAATCCTATCCTTTAAATCCTTTAATTACCTCTTTCTTTTTAATGCCTGAAGTGCTTTTCCTATAGCATCTTCTGCATTTTTCGTGAAAATACTGAATATATAAAATCTAGAAACACTTGCCACTTGCTGTTTCCACTAAATTCTTCAACATCATTGCAGCCAGCTGTGTACCCATTTTTCAGCAGTTACAAGGAAAGGGCATATTCCCCATTTTAAAAACTTCACTAGGATTCTGGGAATGAAAGGGTGTGGTCCTGGCCCCCTACTGAGTTAGACATATTTTGCTAAAAAAAACAGGGAGAAAGGGAAGACCAAAGTTTTGTGTTGCAGATGTTTAGAGGTCTCAATTGCAGCAAATTCTTGTGCAAATTTGCAGTTTTGCCTGCTAATCCTGTAAATATTTCCCTTTCATTCAAGGTTAAAGAAGAACCTGGATAAATCAAGGTCCTCCCCAGATTTAGTATGATGTGCTTTGCCATAACATGCAAAGGCATGGCACAAAGACAGTTACTGTAGCAGAAATGAGCCAATAACCATATTGAGCCGTCTTAATTTCTTTTTCTTTCATTTGACAAATTTCTCATAGAAATAAATTCAAATTGACCCAGTTGGAAGTTGCTTCCTAAATTGGTCAAATGCAATTTTATATATTCTGTTTCCCTTTGCTCTACTTTGGTCACTCTGTAACTCCTTTCACCAAAAGAAAAAAAAAATTGAGCCACTTAATACACAGGCCTCAAGCTCACAAAAAAACCCAGGTCTCTAACCTTTCCTTTTCCCACTTTTAAAAGTTTGATCCTTCTGGAAGCTGTTGTCACACCAAATTGCAGAATTACAGAATCACTGAGGTTGGAAAAAGCCAACAAGATGAAGTCCAAGCTTTGACCAAATGTTACCATGTCTATTAATGTGTCACATCTACTCATTTTTTGAACACTTCTGGGGTTGGTGACTCCACCACTCCCCTGGGGAGCCTTTTCCAGTGCTTAATGATCCCTGGAACACCACTGATAAGTGAAGAAACTTTTTCAGACTCACTCCCTTTTCCCAGGGTATTTGACTGCTGCTGCTAATCATTCGATATAGAAGGTGATCCTTAGGGACAAAAGCCTCCAGAGTACATGGATAAGTGGACTCAGCAGCAATGCAGTGCTCCACGTTTATCCTGATGGATCAAAATCCTTCAGGAAAATAAGATTTTATTGCATATGTTGTGAGGACCGCTGCAGTTGATTGTGCAATGTAAGTGTAACGATACCTCTGGGTTATACACACAATTATTTCCGTGTAAACACAGGGAAACCTTGCTTGCAGAAATGGTTACCTGCAGCTCTAACTTGCTCTGCACAGGTATTTACCTAATTTGAAATAATAAAGGCAATCATTATGCATTAAACTCTCCCAGGACACAGTGAACATATTTTCCCTGAATAACTCTGTAGATAGATCTGAAAAATTGGTCTTGGAGTGCCTGTAGCAATAGATACATTCATCATGAGAGCACTACCAAAATGCTATATTTAAACTTATCTAAGACTCTGAGAAAGTGGGAGTCTTATTAGTGCAATTGTATTTGCAAACACAATCTAGTTAAAGAAGAACAGAAGGAATACAGATTACTCTTCCCCAGGGAGAGAGTAATTTTCTCCAGAGGCTAATAGAGAAGTGATCTACACTCAGGAGATTATTTTTCTAAGTTAGTTGCACTCAAAAAAACATAAATAAATAAAATAATATTTAATACTCTATTAATTGGGAGGGAAAACACTTTTAACACATCAGACATCTGTAATATGTTTTTCTACATGTGCATATTGTAATACATATTACGGATTTAATTAATGTCTATTTGTTTGCAGAAGTGTTCCTATCATTTATTTTAACAGCATCGATCATGGAAAACCATCTGCTGTTCACAGGGATGTTATTTATATTTCTATTGAGATTCCATTTAAATGTAGAATTATCAAATGATTGGTTATCAGATGTTAAAAAGTGTTTATTTCCTCTTAATTTATTTGAAATGAAACATGCTCAAGATCTGATAATCTCTACCTGTTTCAGACTCCAGATTTAATCAATTTAAGGGCTAAAACAGAAATAAATTATTTATTTCTTTTTTTTCTATATAATATACCAATAATAAGGGTAAAATATACAGAAATAGGGCCCACACCTTCCTTCCTAGAAAAAGTAATCATTCCAGACTGACCACTGAGGGTCCCCCATGCCACAGGGGTGTATTTAGACTCCTAACATCATTTAACAGGAAGGCAGCATGGAAAACTGGCAGCTTACTGAAGCTATACCTTTAAAAATTCATGCCAGAATTACAGGAATTGAATAACTCTGTCTCCTATAGAC
The DNA here is from genome assembly GCA_013400915.1 of Pardalotus punctatus. Lineage (NCBI taxonomy): Eukaryota > Metazoa > Chordata > Aves > Passeriformes > Pardalotidae > Pardalotus > Pardalotus punctatus. The sequence continues at coordinate 18,920 of VZTX01009989.1, forward strand.
CTTGTACATATTTTCAGGAATATGACACTTCATTTTCTTATCCCAGGTAAATGATATAACTAAACAGACATTTCTATGGTGATGATAATAAAGATTTTCAGAGCAAAATGTGCCAGAGGGAGCATTTCTGACCACAGGATCGACTGGGGCTTGGCTCAGCACTGAAGTAAGAGATATTCAAGGTGAGTATTAACAAGAGGGAGCAGGTGACAAAAGAAATGATCTTGCACTGTGAGGAGGAAAACACAATACCCAGGATCTCATTTCTACTTCTAACGCTGTCATTTTTTATTCACTTCTCACTGGAACAGCTCCATGTGTAACACAGGGTGAAGAGCTGAGTGCAGCTATTGTTGTGAGATATTCAACAGACCCATCTTCCTGTTGAGGTGGATCTGTGTGTGAGCACCAGTCCTTGGAGCTCTGCAGCTGGAAGATCTCTTCTCCCTGGTAACCAGTGACAAGACCCACGGGAACGGACAGGAGCTGTGTTAGGGGAAATTTAGGTTGGATATCAGGGAAAAATTCTTCACCCAGAGGGTGGTTGGGCCCTGGAACAGCTCCCCAGGGAACAGTCATGGCCCCAAGACTGCCAGAGCTCAGGGAGTGTTTGGACAATGCTGTCAGGCACATGGTGGGATTCTTGGACTTGCCCTATGCAAGGCCATGAGCTGGACTCAATGATCATGATGAGTCTCTTCCAACTCAGGAAATTCTGTGATTCTATGAATAAACTGGAATGTCACAGGAATATGCAGTTTACAATATAGAAGATTCCCTTGTGCTGTACAGAAATAGTCTTGGAAGTCTTTAATACCAACTTTAAAAATCAGTCATGTGCAATTATCACAAATACCTAGCCTAGAATAACTCATGGGTTTTTAATTTCTTTTTAAAAGTCATGTAACAAAAGAACAAGGGAGAAGCCAGGCCAGCTGGGCTTTGAGCACCCTGGTCTCGTGGAAGATGTCCCTCCCTGCCCATGGTTTGAATGAGATGATCTTTAAGGTTTCTTCCAACCCAGGCCATTCTAGGAATCTGTGAAAATATGAAACTATGAACTCTTCCATACAAAACATTGCAGGCATCACTGTAAAAATGCCAGAATGTGTGGACTAATGACAAACAAGAAGTCCTTAGTGGCTCTGGATTTCTTACAACCTCACTTGTCTGGCACATCTGCTTGAAACTTTTGTCTTTTACAGCTTGGATTGTGCTCATTTAATCTGAAATGGAGACTATCCCATCAGGCAAAGACTTTTCTCAGAGGCAGAAATGAAAACTGAGGCTGTTTCTTCTTCTGTAATTTTTCTAGATAGAGACAAACATTTCTTCCTCCTTGTTGTACTTTAATCCTACACTTATAAAGAATAGCATTTCAGATTTCCATTTTGTTCATTAATTCTTTTGTAAGTGAAGGCTAAGAAATGAGGTATAAAGACAGCAAGATGAGCAAAAAAATCCTAATGCCACGTGGGTTTTATCTGTATAATTTCTACTTAAATAAATATTATTTTTCCCCTCTCTGTTACTGGATGTTTACAAATTTTCTTGTAATAAAAGCCTGAACTTTAAGTTTCCTCTGATCACAGCAGCCTAGACCTCAATCAGATACTGAGCCTGTATTTGCATTAATGAAACAATGGACTGGAGGTTATAAATCCCATTGGGAGTCTGGATTTATCAGTTTGAATATTGCCTTATTATAATAATTTTTTAGCAGCTTGGAGCATGGTCATATCTTAATGGCCTGGAGGATAGAAAAGCCAGCTCAGAACTTTTCTTTAAAAAAAAAAAAANACTTGGTGGATGGTTATTTCTTTATGGCCTGGAGGAAAGAAAAACCAGCCAGCTCAGAACTTTTCTTTTAAAAAAAAAAAAAGTATGATTTTTTCTACTTTTCTATTTGAATTACATTTTTTTGTTTTGTCATTTTAGATAAAAACTATGCTCTCTTTTACTTTGTTTTTTTGTTTCATGTCCAAAATATTTAAAGTTTTTTTAAACAAAAGCAGAAAGAATTATAATATTAATATCAATAGTAGTTTTTCAGTGTTGCCCAAGTCTCAGTCAGCTCCTTAGGGAGTGGGATGTTACCTCTCAGGCACGTGGGGGAATTCTTGGAGTGTTCTTTGCAGGGCCAGGAGCTGAACTCAGTGACCCTTGTGAGTCCCTTCCACCTCAGGATATTCTGTAATTCTTTGAGCTGTAAGGAACTGGGAGAAATTGAAACAAAATAAATTAAAGCCCAAGAAAAGTCAAAGGGCAACTTCCAGTTGGCCTAAGAATAAATCATAAATGGATCTCTCTACCTACACTTTAAATAAATATTCTGTATATTACTCCTAGGGTTCTGAGAATGATTAATCAAGACTTAATGCTATGATGGTGTGGCTGATGTATTTAATCACTAAAGCAGAATAACAAAGTGCAATCAATATTGTAATGGGGTTTTTTTTTAGCCCTCTAGATACAAGATGCCAGCCAGTTTAGGCAGTAAAGCAAGGGATGTTCTGCTTCAGTACCTCATTTGCTGTGTTTCTGAGCAGCATTATTTTTTTCCTATATAAAGCATATTTCAAAATCAAACTCAGAGATCCTCTCAAATTAATGCTGGGAAGAAAAACATTTTTATCAATAATTACTTTTTGGTTTATTGGTTGTTTGTGGGATTCTGGTGTTTTTTCAATATATCTGTTTTCCTGCATGATTACATTTCTCTGTGGTCTCTGCAAGGACTGGGATGAAGAACTCAACATTTAAAAGAAGATACAGCAGCCTTTCAATCACTGATTTTATTAATATAAAAATAAAATTAAATCACTTTTTTCTCTTCACAGAATTGTGCTGTCCCACTATAAATTTCCTATGCATGAAACTACTTCCATAATAATAATAATAATAATAATAATAATAATGTTAAAGAGTCATTTTGTAAGTATTTTACAAAGGCAGAGAGGGCTCTTATAGGATTAATGCTACTTCCTTTGCAGAAATCTTGAGAAAAGCAAGACAATAATTTCACGAGATCCTTAAGCACCCACCATCCCAAACTGGAATGTTAAATGCAATTCCATTCTGTCTGAGAAAAAAGATCCCAGCAGCATGGAGATGACTGAGATGATAAAGAGAGTTATCAGAGCAAATAAGGTCCCAATCAATATCAGAATAAAAACTGTTGTTATGTCTGTCTGCTCAGTGAGCAACCACTTTAACACATCAGGGAATAAAGAACTTTAATAGCTCCCAGATAAATGAAATAGCAGCCTAAACATACTCATGCCTAACTAGTCATTCTTCTTAAAGGGATGCACTCTAATGAAATTTAAGTGAAATTTAAAATAAGTTGTAATGTTTAGAGGAACTATAAGGTCTGATTGCTTTTAGCTCTGCCACATGGATTCTCCAATGTCTGTTGAGATGATTGATCTCACAGGATGTTGAGAACCTTCAGTCTCTCACCGACTTCAGTAATCCATTTTCATTAAAATTTTTGATACTTGTTACCTTCATGAGCTGCATCTTTCTGATGAATAATCAAAATAAAACATCGTTAGCACAGACAGACAGAAAAAGCATCTGAGTAAATGCACTTCCTTTAGAAAAAAGGCAGAAAAAAATATTTCTTTGTAGGTACACTTGGCTCAGCCTCCTCAGCCAGGGAGTGAAGTCAGTAAATTGAAGGCAGATTTAAGGAAAACAGCCTCTTTTACATTGAAAATTGTTGGCCATTTGCAGTTTTCTTCTAACTGGGAACAAATAAGGCAGGGAGTTCCCAAAGTTGCAGGGAAGGGAGACAGAAAGATTAAACAAGTTTTTCAGGAGAAAATGGAAAATGTCCTGGCAGGTAAAATAAAAAGCAAGGTTTCACAGTCATTTCTGAGGAGTCTCTCATCTCTCAGAGGCTGAGCTGAGCCCCTGTTGTGATAAGTCCAGACCTAAGACCAAGTGTATTTGTCCGGAATTCTTTATAATATCTGTCTATTTATGGAAAACTGAACTAAGTATTTCTTTGAACGCTGAAGAATTTCAGGTACAGGGAATGGTCTCGGGAAATGTCCAGTGAGAGAGATCAAGGTGAGGTAGGATGCTACTGGTGCAACGCTGGTGGCTGCTTCAAAAACAGTCAGGAAATAGGCAGCTCTTGGGTTTTGGGATAAAAGGGGTTCCAAAGCAAGGTTTGTGTTTCAGATCTCTGCCTGTAGCTCCCCACACATTTCTGAGTTGATCCTAAATATTTTCAGAGAATCAGGGAATGGTTTATGTTGGAAAAGACCTCTGAGATCAACAAGTCCAAATGTTAACCCAGCACTGCCCAGTCCCATCTTTTAAATACCTGCAGGAATGGTGACTCCATCACTTCCCTGGGCAGCCTGTTCAGGTGCCTGACAATCCTTTTGGAAAGGACATTTTTCCTAATATCCACTTCCTCTCATCCTAACATTGTTACCTGGGACATACCTGGCCCCCACCTGGTTGCACCCTCCTTTCAGGGAGTTGTAGAGAGTGAGAAGTTCCCCTGAGCCTCCTTTTCTGCAGGATAAACAATCCCCGTTCCCCCAGCTGCTCCTCCCAGGACTCGTGCTCCAGACTGATCAGCAGCTTCGTTGTCCTTCTTTGGACATGAATTTATTTTGGTCCATTCATGAACCTACAGAGTAGTAATTCAATTTTAAGAGTGAGAACACCTGATTCAAACTGGATTTCATCCACACCACAGGCCAAAAAACTTATCCCAGTGAACAAGGAACAATGGCCTGAACAACAGTTGGTGCTTGTAGCATCCTGGGAGGCAAAGATTGAAATATCGAAGACACTGTGGTCCTGCTGATATAAATTCTGGAAAGCTGCACTGGAAGTTTGGAGAGATGTCATCCTCAATACAGAATTATTTCCTTATAATTTTAATAATTTGTAACATATTTTCTTAGTGGCTAAGAGCATTTGATTCAATAATAAAAGACATGGATGTGTTTGAGCTGTAAGGAATTACTTTCTCTCTGCCTTCAGCAAGAAATTTTCCACTGTCTGCTGAGCTCTGTGTCCCAGGCTCACCAAAAGCATAAAAAGCTCCCTAGAGCAAAACAAATTCCTGTAACAAAACTTGGGAGCAACAGGATTGATCTTTAAACAAATACCCCAAATTATTATCACTGTTTCCCCCCACAGACTTGCAGTAATAGATACACAGAATAAGTGATATTTTTGAGGTGCTTCCAAAGGATCTGAGATGCCTTTTCTGCACTTCCTTTAATTCACGTGTCACCAGATGGAAGAAGCCACTAGTCCTTGGGATGGACAATTATTATAATGCTGTGTTAAATGGCAAGCCTAACAAAATTTCCTTCATCGTTTTATTGCGTTAAATGCAAAGATAGCTCACTCAGGGTGGTAGTGGTGTATTTCCTACTAAAACAACAAATCAAATTTTTTTTGGTTTTTTTTTTTTCATATTATTAGCTCAAAACAAGTTAAACCTGATACAGAAAATTGTGTGTCTCCTGCACTTATGAGCTCTTGCATCACAGGCACAACGAATGCTGTTGACAAAACTGAGCTGAAAATAAAACTTGTGCCATGGAACACCTGCAATAGCTAATATTAGGATCTATAAAAAGACTCTGCAAAGTCAGTAGGATATTTAGCTCACTATTTACTCTAGTGGAAGGAAGAGCAGCGTCCAAATCTGCGTCCAAGGGACAGCTGCATGTGTAGGTATGGAGTATTCCAGAAATATTCCAACCAAAGGGAAAGAGAGGCAGCTGGTTGTCACAAAATAATTTTAATATATAAAAGGAAAAAGATGATGCTGGAGGTCAATATGTCTGCATTTATTCTATAACTATGACTTGACCTGTTGGGCAGAAGGAGGTGAGCACTGTCTACTTTGCTTCAATCAGCTTTAGAGATAGGAAAAACAAAACACAGATAAAACGAAAAATTAAAAACTGTAAGTGTATTTTATTAGACCCTCAGGAAATTGCAGTTCAAGAAAGGCCACACTGATTATGAGCCAGCCTGGGCTGACAGGAAAATTAAAGTAAGATATACAAGGATGATAGTTTCTAGGTAAACATAGAAATATGTATATAAACAAATGGAAGGAGGAAAGAATATAGCAATCCATGTAATTAAGAAGTGAGAAAATGGGTAAGTGGTAAGGAGAACAAAACACACAGGGAAACATTTGATTAGAGGAACTCTAGGTTAGGTGTGAGCCAATCTTGTATATACCAAAACCAAAATAAAAGTAAGTGGTGTCACTGGACCCTTTATGAATTAAAGTGGGAGAATTGATGACAAAAGTAAACTATTTGTAAAATAATAAATAGTGTAGACAGCAGTAGAGGAAGAAAAAGGACAACTCATCTTACTCCACCAGTGCCTGGAGTGGGTGCTCAGTGTCTACTGTAAACACTGAGAGGTCCTAAAACATTCGTTAAAACGTTTGAAGACAGGCATCTGAGAAATCTGCTGAAAAGTTCCTGTGTCTTCAGCAAGCTCTGGGGAAATATCCTCCTGGTCGGTGCTGTTGATGAAGTAGTTTGTGGGATCTAAGAGATGCTCAGTCCTTGTGTCACGACATGAGGTGACACTCATTGCACAACGATGTTCCTTTTGGGTATCAAGACAAAGAGGCTGGAATAAAGCACTAGCAGACGATTCCTAGAAGTGCTGCACAACCTCCATTTTTGGGTGGAAAACCTGATCTAGCACAGAACTTGGCCCAGTTTTGTGCGGTATTATTCCAGTCCTGTATGATACCCTGGCATCAGGAATCATAGAATCAGAAAATTTGGGAAAGACCTCCAAGATCATCAAGCCCAGCCTTTGACCAAACACCCCCTTGTCACCCAGACCAGAGCACTGAGTGTCTCTTCCAGTTGTTTCTTGAACACCTCCAAGGATGGGGACTCCACCACCTCTCTGAGCAACCCCTTCCAATGCCTGACCAGCTTTTCACCCATTTCAGTGAAGAAATTCTTCCTGATGCCCAGCCTGAACCTCTTGGCACAGCCTGAGGCCGCTTCCGCTTGTCCTGTCACTGTCCATCTATTTCCAAACCTAAACAAATTACTCAAGGGGATGAGTGCTGGCCAGACCAGAGAAGGTCTCTTCAGGTATAGCAAACTTGAATTGATAAATATTGATGCAAAAGTTGAGATTTCTTCATTAGTGTTAATGAACATGACAATATTATTAGATACAGGATGTTTCTTAAATGCTTTGTTAGACTTTGAGGAAAAAAACTTTCCTCATTCTTTAAAGGAATAATTTGGTACATGAGAAGAGTTAGATTCAACTCCAGATGGATTTCTCCTCCTGTCTCACCTCGGTTGCCCTCTAGGAAAAGCGTTCACCAGTTCTTCTGTAAAACCTGTTTTCCTGTGAGGGTGAATTTATAAAAGTATGTGAGATAATGGTAAGAGAGTGCTTACACATACATTAGAGAAATTACAGTAAGCAAATGTCAGACACATTCAGTGTCATCCTCTGTCAGTCTTTCTCTTAAAACACAGGTATAATTACTTTTATCTCCCCCCTACTGTGCTTTGAAATCTCCATGCCTGGAAATATGCATATATTCCAGGGTTAGATTGCATTTGTTCTTGAAAAGGAGTCAGTTTAAGAATAACTTACAGGACTATAGCTCAGCTGAAACTGTTTTAATGAAAAAGTGCCAGAAAAACAATGAAGACAGCATTTGATTAATGTAGGAATTTCAGTCCAGAAGTGTCAGAACTTCATGTGTTGTCATCATAATGAAAATATAATGGATGTGATCAGGAATGCCATCCATCTTCCATTTGTTGCACGCTGAATTTGAACCAAAGGTTTCGGTGGAATTTTTAGTTTTTCCTCTCATTTATTTTTCAGAAGTCATTTCCCTTGTTAGAATACAAGTGGAAGGCAAGGGGCAGTAAAAGCCTTTCAGATCAGGAATTAGGACTCCAGCCTGAAAAAATTAAGAGCAGATTGAAAATGTTGTCTTTGATTAATCAAGAAAGCTCAGAAGAGGAGAGAGGTCTGGCAGAGGTGAGGTGACCTTTGAAAGAAAGAGGCAGGAAGAGATGCTTCATTTAAAGTCTTGCTTGAATAAACAGATTAGAGGCACAAATTACTCTGTAAACACAGGAGCTCATGAAGCTTCTTTCCTGTGGATTTGGGCTCTGAGCAAGCTGGTCTGGTTAAAAATGACCCTGCTTGTGGCAGGGGAGTTGGACTAGAGGTCCTTTGGAGGTCCAAACCAAACCAATTTATGATTCTATGAATAATTAAAATTTATATTCAAAGTAATAATAGAATTGATATTCAAAGAATTTATATTCAAAGAATAATAGAATTGCTTATATGAGTTCTCTGGTCTATCAGTATGGTCACAATGTGATGTTTCCCTCTGTGAGGCACTTCAGCCCCCTTAGTTCTCAGTTCCTTTAGCTACCTGCTTTTTGAATAATTTTTATGAGAAAATGTAAGGTATTCTGGATGTCTCCTAATTTGTTGTTTTTTGAAATTGGCTAATGATGAATACATTTTTAGGAGAAACACACAGGTCCTAATGATATCCCAAGTCTGATTTCTGAAAGATAAATGAAAGAGGAAAAAAAATGTCAATACCTTTGTAATACTCTGTTCATTACAGAATCACAGAATCATAGAAGGTTTAGAGTTCAAAGGGACCTGTGGAGATGCCAAGGCAGGGCCCCCTGGAGCAGGTGACACAGGAACACATCCAGGTGGGTTTGGAAATGTCTCCAGAGTGGGAAATTCCATGAATTCCCTGGGCAGCTGTTCCAGTGCTCTGCCACCCTCAACAGGAAGAAGTTCTTCCACTTGTTGAGGTGGAACTTCTTGTGTTTTTTGTTTATGGCCCTTGCTCCTCATGTCACATCTGGGCATTGCTGAAGAGAATCTGGCACCATCCTCTTGACACCCAACTCTGAGATACAAAATATTTGAGATATTTTTATGTATTGATGAGATGCCCTCTCATGGGAGTCATGTCTTCTCCAGACTAACCAGGCCCAGCTCCCACATGTCTCCTCACAACAGAGATGTTCCAGGCTCCTCATCATCTTTGTGGCCTCTCCTGGACTCTTTCCAGTAGCTCCTTGTCTTTGTGGCGACCAAAATAACACCAGGGGAGGTGTTAACCAGAAGGGGGGGATCACTTGATGGACACATTTTCCTGATGAACCCCAGGATCCCATTGTCCCTCCTGGCCCCCAGGGGACCATGCTGGCTCCTGGTGCCCACCAAGGTCATTCTCAGCAGAGCTGCTCTCCAGCAGGTCAGCCCCCAGCCTTTGCCGGTATTTGGGATTATTCCTCCCCAGATACAGGACCCTACACTTGCTCTTGTTGAACCTCATTAGGTTTCACTCTGGCCAACCCTGTATTCTCCTGTATAACTCCTAAGTCCTGTATTCATGGCCAGTGACACTGCCAGCATGTCTCTGTCTCATTATCACCCATTCAGTTTCTTTAATTGTTGTTATGTGATTACAAGTTCCCATAGAGACTAATGGCCATTGCCACTGGATTATTGATATTCAATTATATCTGTTCTCTGTTTGTGCTCTAGTCTCTTCCACTTTCTTAATGTGAGAGATGAATCTGTGCATTATGTTGTTGGTTTTTTCTTTAACCAATACAGCAGCAGACTAGTAGAATTTCTTTCTCAATAAATGACACATTGCTCAGGTTAAACTTCTGGTATGGAAAATAAACCATCCTGAACATTATGGTTTGACCAATATAACAGAAAACTCATGAGGAATAAACCTATTTCCATTCCACCTATTATCCCAATTATTGGTTTTGCATCTCAGATAAAGGAAGCAGGAGGACTCCTAAATTTGTAGGTCATTTGTGGGACTCATTGACAACCAGATCAAGCTTCACGTTCTTGCAATTACTGTCTCTGTAGGAAGTTAATTCCTTATAATGGAGATGAAAATACTGGTAAGGGCTGGAATCAGTCAGTCCCTCAGTTGTAACTTATTGACTCTCAGATGGTCGTGACGACTTCCTGCAGCTGAGATGCAAATATCTCAGAGATTCAATAATTTCGGATATGTTTCTCTAGTCCTCAATGTCTAAAATAGACCACTGGTGTGCTCGGGGTTGAAAGGGACTTTTAAAGGTCATCTAGTCCAATAGAAATGAGCAGGAGCATCTTCAACTAGATGAGTTTGCTCAGAGCCCACTCCCACCTGACCAAGTATTTCCAAGGATGGGCCATCTGCCACCTTGCGGGGTAACGTAACGTACTTGTTCTGCTCTTCTTCACCACAGACACATGTATGTGGATTTGGTGATTTGATGCTTTTTTCCTGGACATTTTCACTCTTATTCCCAGATCAAGTGTTATCTCTTTGAATTCTCACTAAGTTACATCCTCACGCATCTTTATTTTCAGCAACACCGTTTGTCATTGTTTGTGACATTGATATCGCAAAACCCAAGGGGAATAAAATAATAAATACTTGATAAATGTATGATTTAAGATTAATTGTTGCCTGATGAAGGATAAAACATCACATAAAAGCATTACATAAAATATCACATAAAGGCATTACTTGCCCGCAGTGCAGAATTGTTTTAGCAGTCAGGACTGAGTGAAATAGAGCAGAGAGTGGAAGTCTCATTTTAGGGGATGCTTATACCCATTCAGTCCTACCTCTGCTGCAGACATGCAGTCAAAAGCTGGAAACTACAATGGTGCATTCCTTGTGTGAGATGAAGACAGGACTTTTTAGTACTCTCATGGGCCTATGGATTCAAGGAGAGGAGAAATACTTATGGATATGACAATCTACATCTATGAAATATTCATATACATATATATATATATTTACACTGACTTTCTGAGCTTCTGTTTGTAAACAGAAACACCAAAATATCACAAATATCTTCTGCTGTCAGTTGTGGTTTTTAGTGGCAGCTGCAATGATATTTCTGCTGGGGAAAAAAAAAATTCAAACCTTAGTACTCCAGGCAAACAAAAATTTCTTTAGCAATCAAGAAGTGATTGCACTCCATGATTGTTTCTACTGGCAAATGACAGTGATTAACGCTATGCCAGTGCTTCTCAAAATTTTGGAAGTAGGAGCCTCTTTCTTTCATCTGTGTGTGTAGAGCATTATTCTCAGCAGCAGCTTGGTTTCTTCAAGACTCAGGATGAGGAGAAATTATAACTGATTTCAGCAAGTATTGACACTCATTCACTCCCACAAGGAACTGAGCTGCTGCCAGAAAGTAAAAGTGGCATAAAATTGGGCAGGCAATAATCACAGCCTACACTTGCTCCTCTCTTACATCTGGTCCCTGGAGAAACTGAGAAGTTGTTGACTGCTGTATGTGATCCTTTAGACTCCCTTTGAACTCCTTGGTTGTGGCTTAAGATGTGGGATGAAGAAGGAAAGGCAGTGATGCTGCCATATTTTCATCTAAATTTGAAAAACACTGACCTTGGAGTGTGGTTCTTTCTGTTTCTAAAAAAGGTTCAGCCAAATTTTAACAGAAGACCCAGAGCACCTTAAAAATTCTGAGCCCCCTTCTCTCTTTCCTCTGATGATTCTTTGAAAAACCTTTACATATCAATTCTGGACTAAGCAGGAAGCTGACAAAGGGCTTCACTGCCTTTAAAATTGCTCAATTCTCTTTGAAATGAGGGAACAGATGTTCTTTGAGCTGGCACGTCAAGCTTTTATCCAACTCATTTCCCTGCACTGAGTCTGTCTGGTCTCCCTGGGCCAGGTTCTGGTTGCATTCAGGCTCCAATATTCAAAAGTAAAGCAGTGATTTTTAGCTTGCACCAAGCCACATCGATGGATTTGTGGGTATGGAAGAGTTGCTGTGGTAACAGTTCAGCAAACACTTAGATCCACTAACATCCAGGAGGTTAAGGAAGTGCTTAATCAGGGTTTTAAACTGGAGTCAGTGTGAGCAAAATATCCCACTGGTCCTCAAAAAAAAAAAAAAAAAAATTTCTCATAACTCAAATATACACTGAAAGAGAAAGTTTTGACCATTTATTTCTAATACGTCCTAAGATATCTTGTTTCTGATTTAATTTCAGTGCTGAGAAGGACAGGAACTGGATAAAGTCATCATTTCCATAAATGTTAAGTTAGGGGGAAAAAAAAAAAATGATGGCGCTATCACCTTCCCTAATTTGGCTATTATCACTGGGAATTATGTGCAAATGATGCATTTATATGCAGTTCATAAATGACTCTGCTAATTCCAGCTACTCAATGTGTCCTACATATGCTCCGTATGGCGTCTGTGGGCGAGGCAGATAAACAGTCGAGTTTCTGGGAGTGGAGCGTCAGGATCAGCATTTTGCTAAAAAATTGCTTTTTCAAGGGGCATGAATTTGCCCGTTTATTCCAGTGCAGCAGCAAAGGGACTGGAGATTTCACTGTACTTGGATGAGGTCATAAAAGCTGGTTTGCATCTCATTTAAATGCTACACATATTTTTGAGTGAAATTATTTTTTACAAGATATGAAAGTGCTGTGTGTTTAGATGCTAGTCAAAGAAATGATACCTTTTATGAGTATTCTTATAAAGTGACACCTAAAACACTTAAATGAATATGACTGATATTTCCATCATGACCTTAATAGCATTTAAAAATAAAAAATTTTGTTAAATGCTAAACAACCTCAACAAAATTACTTCCTGAAAGAGATTATATTTATTTATTTATTTAGTCATTTCTTTATTTATCTTTTAATCAGTGATGCAGTGAATGGGAATTCAAGACATGCATTGGTTCATGCCCATCTTAAATTTTCTATGGGATGTATAAATTACCCCGTCTCTCATATTGTCAGTTTTATCATCTGTAAAATGGGAGAGAAGTTATTTATTTTATCCAATCCCTGTTCTTGGCATGTTTTACTTGAAGTACTGTAGTCATAGCCCAGGAAATGGGACTTTTGTTTGGATAGGAAAAGCCTTTTTATGACCAAAAGGGAAAAAAATCAACTCATTGGATTATTGCAAGTACCAAATAAACTTTGTGCTTGCAACAAAATTAAGACAAATTTTATTTTCTTTATCAATTTTGAAATGTAGCAGTACCTGAATGCTTGTCTCTTTTCCATGTTCCAGTTCTTGGATATAGGATTCATTTTGGTCTCAGAGACCTGGGAGCATTTTCCCTGTTTTACTGTAGAACTGGAATGACATATTGCATACTTAATTCAAGAATGCTATGAGGTGTTGTGCAGTCATGGCATGTTTCTCTTTTTGACTTCTCTGTTCAGACAATAATCACTTTAGAAAAATAGAATTTACGTTTGCTGAATGTATTTTTCACTTGGTGACACATGGTATCTCCCAAGTTTTCTGGTTATTTTCTCAAAAGTTGTTCCACTTTAAAAATGACCACAAGAAACTTGCCCAAACTCTTTTTGTTATGCCCCAGCTGTCCCATCACCATTCCTGTCTGATGGTGGAATTACCAAAACTCAGCAAACCACTCTTGTAGCTCCCAGATCAGATCATGGACAAGAAACATGGATACCATTTATGTATTTATAAGAATGATAAATAAAGAAATACTAGAATCTCCATAACATGTTTCTGAATACTACATCATAGAGTCATAAAATGGTTTGGGTTTGGAAGGAACCTTAAAGATCTTCTCCTGCCGGGGCAGGGACACCTTCCACTATCCCAGGTTGCTCCAAACCCCATCCAACCTAACCTTGGACACTTCCAGGGGTGGGGCAGCCACAGCTTCTCTGGAAAACCTGTGCCAGAGCCTCCCCACCCTCACAGGAAATATTTCTTTTTCCATATTTCTATGACGCTGAGCTTTCTTTTATCTGTTTTAATCCTTTAATATATGTATAGACAGATCCCCCAACTTGCCACAATGACAATATTTAAATATTTATAATTCAGTTATGAGCTAAAATATGATGGAACTATGAAGTGAAACTATGACAGCTTGTCTGTAAAATAAGTGTTTTCACAGTGCAACTTGCCTTTTCTTTCCCAGACAACCTATGAAAAAATTCTTAATTGTCAAAATTCTGTAGCTTATAGACTTGGCCTATCCCAATAGGAGAATGAATAAAAGCAATATTGCAGTTTTGAACAGAATGATGTTCAGTGCCATAAAGAAGACACTAAATTGCAGGTCTTCTATGTGGTTCCTCATTTGTACTTCAGAAGTATTCAGGTATCTTTAAGTCCTGTTTTGTTTTGTTGAGATTTACAATGTGTCTTGGAGTTTGTCTTTCAATAGCTGATGACACAGGAGCTGTTCTTACAGTTTATTTTCTGCATCTTGTAAAACAGAGCGTGGCAAACAAGACCAGCCAAGAAGAACTTCAGCAGATACCACAGCAATCTCTTCCTCAAGTCAAATTACAATTTATAGGGTTGTTTATACAGTCCAATGTTCCAAAGTTGTTCCCTGCTTGAAAGTTTTCTGATTAAGGAACGCCCACCCTTTTTAGCTTGAGATAATTCCTCATCAGGCAGTATCAGGGCTCTCACCCAGGTGTTCCTGGGCAGGACATCTGGAAGTGCTAAGCAGAAGTGCAACTCTCAGGACTGGTTATCAGAGACTTTGGCTGTCAGGGTCGTGGTGGGCTCTGAACTGCTTTTGAGATAGTGTGGGATTGAAGGAGATTGAAGGGATAGTTTGAGAAAGTGTGGTGTGAAAAACGAAGTTCACTTTTCCTGTTAAAATTTAAAAGTTTAATAAAGGATGAGAGGGGATAAACAATAAAGCAAAGAAACAGCACTGAGTGCTTGGCACCCAGCCAAAAAGCACACCTGCTATTGCCAGGAGACACTTTAAATACTTTTTGTATTGCATCAGCCTAATGTCTATTGATGGACATTTAATGCATATTAAAACTTTCCTAAGAACCGTTTAGCATGGCCCCTCCTTGGTCCCGCCTTTTTAGAGCATGCGTATTTCGGAGCTTGTGGTTTTGTCAGTTTTTGTTATCTTCTCCAGCTTGTAGCTCTTGCAGATGGCAGTTGTTGATGGCTGACATATCTGTAGCTGGGGTCTTCCTGGCACCATTCTTCAGATGTTACGCAATCCAGCAGGCAGTTTGGCTATTGTAAAGAAAACTATAACTCTATTAACCATTTTGCCACTATATCTACATTGAGTTAGTAACAGAAATAAAGACATTAGTCATTATTACAAAATGATAACAAGGCTGCTCTCATAAGATTTAAACTACACATTCACAATACCCATTTTAACACTTGCACACAAAAACCCACACCATAATATATTTTTCACAATCCCACAACACACTTTAAGACTTGCAAAAAGCCAATACTATAACATATATTTATCACATGTGGGATTGAAGGAGTCTGCACAGACATAGTCTCTGGTACTGGCTGAAAATACTGCTCCAATGTCCTTGTTGCCTGGAATGAAACATGAAACCTTTCTAAAAGTGTTAAAATAATATAAAAGCAAGTCTTTAACTGAAAGCTTTCCAGGTGCACAATATAGAGATATGTACATGTGATACAGTATTTCTGCAATTTTTAAAAGGTTAGTTGATTAATGTATCTATCAAATATTGTCCAGTTAGAAGAGCAGTCAGTTAGGTAATTTCCCCCCACATTCTGCCCCACTGGAGCCCCCCACACCGACTTTTAGCCCTACACTTTATTGTGTCTGCCATGTATGGGGCAAAACAAAGTGTTCTTGCTAGACTAAGGGCAAGACTACACAGAATTTCAACCATGTATTAGTAAGGGTTTGGTAAACTATGGGAGAGGGCAGGAAAGGTACTAGAAGTTATAACTATGTATTAGCAGTCTGCAAAGTTTCAAATACATGAAAAATACATAAAAAGCTAAACACTTTAGGCATCATCCTCTTCCTAGAAAGCTCCTCCCTGGCTTCAGGCAAAGCTCTGGATGGAGGATGCAGTGGCCCAAGTCCCACTGCAGGGAGATTTGGCACCGGAGCCAGTGGTGGTTTCACGTGTGACAAATGCTCCCCTGCTTAAATGTTGAGTTGCCAAGTGAAGGAGATACAGGAGGAGGTGGGCAGATTGTAATTTAGCTTTCAGTATGATTTTGGATCAGAAAACATCAGATCAGAGGTCTTTTCCGCTGTCTGTTACTCTTTATTGTCCCATATGCTGTACTTCCCAGCCTTCCTAGTGAACCTTTCCAAGGATTTGTTGTCTTTCCTTCTGCAGTTGGATTTAATTACAAGCAAAAGGTGGCAAGTCAGAAACAATATGCTGGGCTAATAAATTTCCTGTGCAGGAATCATGTTGCATATTAGGAAAGCTCTAAGAACACCGAGGAGGGGCATAGGTTAAGAGACAGGAAACATTTCACACTGTCATCATCTGCAAAGTTATTACGCTCCTGAAAGGCTACAAATGACAGGCTGAAATATTTGCAAGATTCATGGTTAATGTCTGGATATTCATTTGCACATATCCCAAGTTCCCAGTGGGGCACATGCTCTGAAATTGAGGCTAGGCAGATATATTTGAAATGTCTTTTATCTAATTTTTTCTTATAATTTGTTTATTTGATTTAGCTGCTTAGCAGCACACAGAGAAATACATACACACAGATTCATATACCACTGAAAGTCTCTTTTAATCTGAATTTTGAAGCTATTGAGCTGATCCTCACAGCTTGGTCCTTAAGGACCAGTTCTTCATACAAATTCACCAGCTGTAATTCAAAGAAATTTGTAAGGTTAAAGAGGAAATACTATCTTTGCTGTCACAGAGAGAAGAAAATGCCTCTGACTCATTTCCCTGACTGAAAAGCATTTGTTCCCCAATGTTATTATCAAGTCTGGTAAAACATATATTTATCAAAGTTTAAACCAACAGAAGGGGAAGAAATCAGCAGGAATCCCATTTAACCTCATTTATTGGTGCTCTCAACAGAGGTATTAGGCATATTGAGCAGTAATGAATTATTTAAGATAGCACGAGATATTAAACGCTTTGAATTGTGGGCAAACAGCCAAATAGACGTCTTTCAGAATTTTTCCTCTTCTAATAGGAGCCCCAGGACATTTTAGCTAGTAAATGACTATGTTCTCACAGATCAACTGTTTATACAATGGAATCCATGTCTGAAGCTAAAAATGGGCATTCCAGGAAAGAAATGGGCACCCTGTAGCGGAGAAACAGGGCTGGAAGATGTGTAGGAGCACAGATTGCCTCAGATGTGCTCAAATGTTCTAGCTATTTTCATCACTGGTTGAATCTCTCTGCTCCTGGAGATTGTAAGGGTAGTGACAGAATGGAGTTTTCAAGAGCAGGAAGATGTCAGGGTTTTAACTGCCCAAAAAGGACAAAAGACACACAAATTAGAGCTGCGACCTCTAGACCACAATTGCCCTGGTTTGGAGCCCCCCACCATTTACCTGAACGTTATATTCTGGATTTTTCTCTACTGAAACCAAGCCATGGGGCTGAAACTGCTCTCTAGGCACTGTCAGATATCAAAGCTCTGTAGCTGGTCATAAAATACTGCTGTCTAATCTAAGAAGTAATATGGCTTAAACCCCCTCTGGATTAACATATCCAAGAAGTAGAGAGAATTAAATAACCTTCATCTCTATAGTTTTGCAAAAATAATTTCTCTCTTCACTTCTTGTTTCTGCCTTCAAAAACTCTACACAGTCCTGGAGAAACAGATCAGAAATAGACTCAAGTGCCAGTAAAAATATGTGCGAAGACAAGAAAAGCTTAGACAAAATAACAAAAGAAAAGAAACAAAACCAAAATCAACCACTCCCTGGCAGAAGCCAAACCCTCAAAGGGAAATTATGAAATAATGGAAAACAGTTTGAGGAGTTAAGTTTTGTTTTGTATATAACCACCACTGGCTATTTCAGTCTGTCTTTGAGGGGGAATCCTTATTCTGAACCATCTTTCTAATGAGAACTGACTTAGCAGTTTGACTTTATGATTTTTTTCCAGTGTTTGAATGTTTAGTACTGCATGACCTCGAAAGGAAAAAGAGTCTTCACATCAGAGGCAAATGAAGGGAAGAGTTATTTTGATTTAAAGCATTTGATTGGTTTAGGTAGCAGTTGGTTTATTGATGACTTCAGGGTCTGGGAATTATGATGAGTACCTGAAGGATATAAATACCAGTCTAGAAAATAAAATAATGGCATAGAAAGTAAACCCATAAGCAATGAATGTTTCTAATTATTAGCTGCATTACAATAGAAATAATGAGAAAAGCCAATTATGTCCCAATGCTAATATCCATTAAGGAAGGGATTACTTTACTACGGGTTGGACAGGAAGGTCCAGAAGTCAATGCTAGGTGTGCTAAATCCAAAATGGATCAAATTTCCAAGAGCGTTCTGTAGAAGAGAGTTCTTAGCATAGTTTGGATCCTGAAGTTCAGTTTGACTCCTGAAGAACTCACAAGAAAAATTTCCATTGATTTGAGAAGACCATGATAGATCAGAGATTTTTTTTCCCCCCATCTGTTTGATGTCACATAGGCATTTTGATTGTTTTTCAAAAATTAAAGGCAAACTGCAAGAATGGATTTTTGTGCTTGGAGTGCTTGTTCTCCCAGTCCTGCATGCCCTGGAGTCTCAGAGCAGCAATAGCTGTCAGACAGGCACTTACATTAAGTACCATGTTGACATTAAAGGGATTGGGAAAAGTGCCCTAAAGAGTATTCCCCTCCCAACACTCCTCCCAGCAGAAGGTAACATTTACTCCTCAGCCTGGGATAAATTACCATATTCATTATTCAAAATACTTAATACCATCAAACACAAATGAATTTACCAGATGCAATCATGAGCCAGACACAAGAAATCAATAGAGTTTAAAGGCCTCAGCTCTCAATGAATCATTAACTGGGGGCTCTCCTGGAGCGCAGGGAGTGGAGAGGGTGTGAATTGCCTCAGGAGGGAGGAGAGGAGGTCAGGCCAATTTGCAGCTCCAACTAACAGTGAATTCTCCTTTCTCCCAAACTAAGTATCTATGATAATGTCAGCACTTAAGGGAATATTTAAGAGCGTGATGGACTCACAGAGAGCTCTGAGAAGAGGATGCAGCTGTGCAGAGCAACTGTACTTTGAACCAGTTCAGTAAATCTGCCATGCTCTGGTAATCTCACTGCGACACCAGTACAGGTAAGGGTTTTTTAGTGTGGAAGATGCTGTCCCCAAAAAACTCTGTTAGGATTAGGGGATGTACCTCGTAATACCTGGACGAATCTGTGCAATGAAAATCCAGATTAATTCTACAAAGAGATTTTACAGTGGTGATGTACGGGACAGAGCTCAGCCTCTGGTATTCCTCTTTAACTGGTTAACTGCCCCATACTTGCTGTGATACAGAAATCAGGTGTAAAGTTTGGGGAAAATCTTGTAAAATTCAATGTGTCATGTTATGATTTTCTCTGCACACCCAGGCTATGTGTGGATGAAATTATCTCTGTTGTACATCCTGGCCAGAAATAAAGTAATGTCATCACTCTAACACTAAAATGTTGTTGGAGAGTTTTTGTTTTTCCCACGATTTCAGTGACATTCCCACAGAAGTGATGGGGTAAAAAATGTTTTAGAAATACAGCATGAAATTTGCAATACAAATCCATATAAAGCATAACTAGACTACATTATCTTCTGCTTTCTGGGGATCGATGACTCTGTAGCTGAGTAGCTCACACATTTTGCTTAATTAAACTTTCCTTTTGACTTTGGCTTGCCTTGAGAGTTAATGTGGTTAATTCTGGGCAGACACAAGAAATTATTCGGTTGTAGGGAGTTGTAGGGAAAATCCAGTTTTTGGCCTTTCTTAGCCCATGGAATTGTTTGTAAAGACATTAACACATATCGTCCCTATCTGTAGCCAGGGAAAAGAAACTGAGCTTCCCCCGTGTCAGACACAGATTTCAGCCTTTATCTGGACCTTTTCCCATCTTGTTCTCCCCCTCGAACTGTTGAGTGGGAGTGAGAGAACATTGAGGCTCAGGGCTGGCAGCTGCCCATGGCTAAGGTGGGTTAAAGCTGCCCCTCCACCCCAGCAGCTCCTCCTCCTCCTCTGGCTTTGGTGTTCAGAGTTCTTCCTTACCCTTCTCCTCACTCCTCATACTACCGTGCAGTGATTTTGCCTTCCTAGCTAACAAAGTCAGAGTGAAGCAGAAGCAGCACATGGGAGAGAGGACATTCCCAAGAAAATGAATGGTGCTAAGCTGGTGGGATGGTGGAAGTACACACACGCAATCTCCTTGATCTTCTCACACTGATTTTAGGATGTACAAGCATTTTATGTAGTGGGCGTCTTGAACCCTTTCTGTGAAGCAGGAATGACAGCCCCTCATCTAAGGAGACAAGGTGCAAACTCCAAAATGAGTTCTCCCTCTTGGATGACTCTTGTCTGATGCTCACTTACTGCCTGTCACCGAGTCCTATTTAATTTCTTCCCTTTCTGATCTTCCTCAGCTTTCTGCTTCCAGTCCTCTTTTGCTCTTGCTTGTCTGCTTACTGTTCAAAATAACAACTCATTTTAATACAAGCTGAGGGAAAGGGGAAAAATTAGGCTGAAGAAACAAAAGTCTATGAGACTTTTAATGCCATGCTCTCACTGACTTGCTGTGAAGTGAAATGCACCAGCTGTTCAAAAATGCATCAGGAATACATTCCTTTGGGATCAGCTACTGGAGTGCAGCGTCAATGAAATAGTTTAAAACTAGGAAACATCTGGAGATCAGAACTGGAGTAAAGCATCAGAGTAAAACCCAGTCCTTCTGGCCTGTAAAATAGTGAGCATGAAATTTAAAAAGCCTTGGCCAGGAAGGTAAATGTGGCAGGAGGAGCTGGAATTGTGTGGCAGTACTGGAGATAAACTGGCCATGGATAGAACCATAGAATTATGGAATGTTTTGGATTGAAGGGACCTTAGAGATGATCTGGTTCCAACCCCCCTGCCATGGGCAGGGACACCTCCCACAAGATGAGCCTGCTCAGAGCCCCATCCAGTCTGGCCTGGAACACTTCCATGTGTTCATAATTGCTGGTGGGGTTCAGGAGAGCTTTCCTTGGACTCTTAGACCTATTTGATGGTGGGTAATTCTGCTAAAACCAAATTACTTTTTTTGCAGTGCTCATTGCCACACTATTCACACTGTAACTGTGTTATTTATTGTGTGTTTGGGGATAACTCATCCTCTCCAGCCGTGCAATGTGTCCTGCGGAAGGACATGAAGGTCTAAGTTCTTCAGATCTTGTGCAATGCCAAAAAAAGTAAATGAAAAAAAAGAAAATCCTTTCCCTTCCCAGATAAGTTGAGATATTTATGGAAGCGCTGAAAATAGTCAACTCGTTTTGCATGAACAACGACTGAGTTTTCATTTTTTCTTAGGGAGAAAATCAATTTTATGTAAAAATGCATCAGATTCTCCTCTGACAAAACAGTTTCTAAGGAGTATTTTGAGTCAATATGAAATGTTCTCTTTTGTCAAATGATTACAGGGAGGGGAAAAGTAAAGATGGCTTTTGGATCTACTTCTGTGATCGGTCTTTTTAAGAGTCTCTGATGGAGGGAAGGGGATGTGGGCCATGATTTATTAGCGCAATAGTATCACAAAATTTGAATTGGATGTTACTGTGCTGAGTGCCACAGGAAAAAGCAAAAAAGATGGGTTGGAAAAATATCACTGGTTCTTTCTGAACAACACTCTCTGTGGAACAGGGACTTTATCCAAGTCCTGCTAAGACAGAAAATGTGAGGGAAATGATTACATGGACATTATTTTTCATAATACCTAGTCCTTTGTATACTTTTACAAAATATCTGTTGACAAGCCAAGAATAATAAACATTTATTGTTAATAATAATGCAGCAATGCAAAGTAATAATAATATCTCAAAATATTCATAGAATAGTAACTTACCAAGGACTAATAAATACAGAAAAATGACCTCTGGCTCAGAGAATCCCAAAGCTGCAAATTGCTAGAGTTTGGGAGAGGCATTTGAGGAAATATCATGGTATATTTACCACCCTCTATGCGTCGACATTGGATGGTTATTTATCATCAATCAGTCTGGTTTTATGTTCCTCACACTTTTAAGTCTCATTTTTAGTGGTATCTTTTCCAGCCTAACTCGCATATTGAAAGTTGGCTTCCCTGGTTTTATTTTCTCATTATAGCATCTCGAATCTCTGGCTATGACCTAGGATTTTACAGTTCTGTTTGCTGTAGAAATTATAATTACTAAAAGGAGCAGCATCCCAAGTATTGTGCACTCCTGGGAAGGTCTTTCCAAACTACAAGCCCCCAGGGACCAGTTTTCCTCCCCTCAAACTGGAGTCAGAGACAGGCAGTACTTGGAGGGTCAAGTCATGATTCAAGATTGGAGTTCTGAACATCAAGTCCCTCAAATAATAAAAGCATCTGTATTCTGGTGATGATGCTTGATTATTAATTCACTCCCCAGTGAAACTCGTTCTTCAAGGACATGATGACATGAATCACATCCCATCTTCCTATCAGCTCAGCCCCAAAGAGGCTTTCCTTTCTACCAAGGTGCTTCATAAATTTAATTAATTCCAGCACAAATACAGAAAAAAGAGATATTTGCATGTTCCTTCCATGGGCTCACAGCCCTTGCATGGTTCATAAGGACAACAGCATCGATGAGTAAATTTTATACTCTCCTATTAAATTTGTCCCACCTTGCAAGGAGCTCTGACCATTTTTCAGGCAAAGTATCATCATGAACAAAATATTATTGCTCTGTGAATCTTCATATTTGATTTCTAGTATAGGAATAGAAAGTGCCAGTGAAAGACTTCCATAAATAATTCTGCTGTTCCACTGCTGGATGAATAACTTAATAATTATAAGGGATATGATGCCACTGAGGGAGGCTCAGATGAGCTTATGGATACATTACTAAGCACAGCAGAAAGAACAGTAAAGACACAATCTAATTTTGTGAGAAAATTAATGAAATAAAACTATTACAGAAAAAGTATTGACACCACTCTGGCAATCTGACTCACTGTGACTTGAGTATATAGAGAGCAAAATGTGACAGGCCAGTGACAAATTGAGCTGATTTCCCAAAGAACATCCCGGGGAAAAAGGAAACCCCATGTGATTGCATCATTAGTAAGAACAAGGGAAGAACTCAGTGGGCTCAAATCACTCTGTAGCACAAAAAATTTTTAGAAAAGTTAGAGTGTGCCTTCTCATGTTGTATCAGTGTTCATAAAAAATTTCAATGAGAAATGACTGGTCCAATAAATACCAATATAACATACCAAACTCACAGATTAGGAAAAGAACATTAAATAGCCATCAACTAAAATATACCTTCTTCCAATTAACTTCATCCTGGGTAATTTATTTGATTGTTTACTGCTGTCTCAGATTTTCAAGACCTTGTGGAATAAAAGGAGATTGGACAAGATTAAAAAAAAACAACAAAAAAAAAACTGTCTTTATAATGGAGAAGACAAAAAATAAAATAACAAAAAGATTAAGTCCCTGGCCAAAGTGAACATCATTGAGCAGACAACGCCTAAGCAAACAGGATGACAAGGGGATGGATTTGTCAAGAACAGCCCAATGTGGTTTCCTTGTATCACAAGATAATAAACATTGTGGAGCATTGTGAAGGCGGGAAAATGCTTCAATGCTTGTCTGCAGTGAAGCTTTGTCACTGTAGGACATGACAAGCCCATCAGTAAGATAAACATTAGCTAAACAAAATTACTCTGAGGGCAGGAAAACCTGGCAGTAACTTCTGTCCAGAGCTCATAACAAAGCTGTGCTGACAAGTGAAGGGTTGTATCAAAAAAGGGTTTTGAGACATCTCTGCTGGGTAGAGCTCAGTTTATATCCTAAGTGGTGGAACTGGAATTAGGTTTATTAATGTCAGGTTTTTGAGGACTATTCACATTTTGCAAGGCACAGTTATGAGTCCTGGCAAATATGAGAAATAGTCTGAAAATTGTGGGTGCATATTTTTCTTGATTGCCACATACCCTCAATTTTGTTAAAACTACTCACCAAAATGCAAGCTGGTGAACACTTGGAAAAGTGGAAGTTGTTCTGCAAAGTATCTAGGGATTATAGTAACTCTCAGGCCAAATGCAAGATAAATATTTCCCATTCTGATTAAAAATAGAAAAATAAAAAAAAAAGGCAGGCATTTTACGGGTATATGTGAAAAGAACCATAACTTGAAAATGACCTGCTAGTTTATTAAGCACTGTTGAAATTTACCTTAAATACTGAGCCAGTCTGGGCTTTCTCTTTTCAGACAGATAATAATAGCCTGAAGATATGGCAGGAAAATGCCGTGAATAATTTGAAACAGATAATTAGTGTGGATAATGTAGTCTTTTACAGAGAAATTTGGGAGCCCCCCTAAGTATTTTTCAGAAAGTTGGCAAATTCAGTAGCCCAAAAGACGTCCAGCCAGTGGTGAAACAGAGCAGATATTCCCAGCGGGCACAGCTCATAAATCCATATATCCATGTTGGCCACGCTGATCCAGACAGAGACACATTCTCACTCACAGCCTTGTTTGGCAGCTCAGGATTAAGGTCCATTAATAGGAGGGATATTTATTTGTTCATTTAATTAGATAAATGTGTATGCATATATATACATATATATATATATATGTAGAGTGTGGATCCAACTCCCCTGGATCATGGCCTTCCCAGTTTCTGGCCCTTGGAGCGATGAGCCCTCAAGGCCACAGTCTCAAAACTGTTGTTGGTACAGAATTCTGGGCACAAAATGAAAACACGCATACACGGATTGTGAATTGTGTGGTAACACAGACATTTCTAACCCCTTTTCCCTCTATTTTACTATTCTTGTTCCTTCCCAAATCACCTAGACCAACTCCCTTCTGTCCCACTTCTTTCTCCCATCAACATCCAACAATAATCCTTGTGAAATTACAGAATACTCTTTTCCTTCATCCCATGGCATTTCTTATTCCCCCAAGTAAGTGACCCCTCCTAGTGTGTGACTGGAGCCTCCCCACTGACCCGCGGAGAGGGCGCCCCCAAATCCATGGGGCTGGGGCTGGCTTTGACCCATCACTGAAGGCTTCAACAGTGCCCTTGTTCCTCTTGTCTCCTCTGTGTGTGGGGAGATTTTCCTGTGATAAGCCTGGGACCAGACAGGGCAGGGTCTTTTTTGGGATCACCCACCCCCTGTTGCTCCTCTGTGGGTCTTTTGTGGGTGTGAAGATGAATTTTGCAAGGAGTTACCAACTGAATATTCATATGCACTTACAGGCTGAATAGAGCTCAAAATCAGCTTTCCTATAGGAAAAAAAAAATCAAAAAGAACACTAATTCTACCATTCATTTTTAGAAATACTAAATTTAAAAAAAAAAAAGGCTTTGAATTGCCAGCTGTTAAAGAATGTACAGATGTTGGAAACAGCTGGCAAGCCACTGCCCTCATACTTGCAGAAATCTCAACCAGCTGTTAATTTTTCATCCTGCACATCTACTTTTGCTGTGATAGGATACAGATGTAAAATTACTCTTTATGACTGTCATGCTCCCCTCCATAACCACAGTGCAACATATTTGCCCTCCTCTGTCCTGCCTGGTCGGTCTCTCCCTGGTGCCACTTCTCTGCCAGCTGCAGCTCCAGAGTGTCTGAGGACACTTCCAGGAGAACTTGTGTGTCTCATAAACCATAGAAATAAACAGTAAAAACCTGAAAATGTCTATCCAGCATCACTCTTGAGGAGTATCAAGGCAGAAATTAATAGCAGTGTCACAGAATCACGGAATGGTTTGTGCTGGAAGAGACCATAAGGATTATCCAGTTCCAACTCCCTGCCACAGGCAGGGACACCTTCCACTATCTCAGGTTGCTCCAAGCCCCAGCCAACCTGGCCTTGGTCACTTCCAGGGATGGGGCAGCCACAGCTTCTCTATGCCAGGCCTTCACCACCCTCACAAAGATTTTTTTTTTCCCCTAATATTTAATCTAAACCTACCCTCTTTCAGTTTGAAGCCATTCTTCCTCATGCTGGTGCTCCATGCCCTTGTCCAAAGTCCTTCTCCAGTTCTTTTGGTGCCTCTTTAGGCACTAGAAAGGGCTCTAAGTTCTCCCTGGAGCCTTTTCTTCTCCAAGCTGAACAGCCTCACTTCTCCCAGGCTGTCAAAGCTGGCCATGTCCTGGCAATCCACATTTCAGCCTTGTAGGTTTAAACAAACCTGGAGCACCGAATCCATCTCCAGGGCCATTCAAGCGCTCCCAGGCAGTGAAACACCTTGCCAACATTATCCTCTGTAGTTCACTTCCACCTAGAATTTAGGGAAAGAGAAATGCTTAGCTCAGGATGACTTTTTCCAGAAGGGAGTGCATAGCTGGGTCGAGTTGGATATATTTCTGATCACAGGGGAAGAAGCTTTGCAAGGTTAAGGCTTCATTATATTGCCTGGGACAGGGAATGTCAGCAATTTGTATGGAGTCTCCTCCATCCTTCTCGGGAGGGCGACGCTGCCTCCGGTCGCACGCAACGTCAGCGCTCAGCGCGAGCTGCTCGTGATTTGCTTCTCAAGGGCAGGACGGCTCCTCTAGCAGAGCAGCCCTCCCAGAACTAATTCAGCAGATGTTTAATGCACTTAAATATATATGAATTTACCAGGAGCTGACAGTGCAGTCACACCAGGCTCAGCTCTCACAAAGGGACTCTGTGTCCTTTAGCAGCAGAGAAGCCAAGTCAGGAGAAATTCCTGGGCAAGATTGTCCCACTGGGCAGCCTCTCAAACTGCGCTGACTTTTCTCCAGTTAATTGTTCAGCATAGAAAAGTGGCTTGTCATTGTCATTGTACCTCTGTTAAGAAATGTGCATGAGCATTTGGAGAGAAATGGGGTTTTTTCTGAATATTTGAAAATTGATACCCCAAGCAAATACAGAAAACAGAAGCCCAAAGTGCCTGGAAACAAACCTCAGCAATAGGAAGTGTGCTGGAAAAAGCAATAAAATCCATCTAAATTCCATTTGGCATTTCCTTGGCTTGAGTTATTTGCAGAGAGTCTGTTCTCTGACCCTTGGGTCTTCTGGTTTTAATTTGCCACCACTGTTGTTGTCTTTCTAATCTTGTGCCTTGCTTCCAAAGGAAAAAGGCTCAACCTTCAGGAGTTCAAGTGCCATGAATTGGAAAAGAACCACATCAATTTTTGTCACAGGAAGTGTTAATGCTCCACTCTTTCGTCCCCCTTTGTCTCTGCAATCTCTTGGCCTTTTTTTGTATGGCAAGTTTATGACATGCACAAAACCATCTCAGAGTACTCAAACCCTTATTTGTCAGACATTGCAGTCCCCAAATACCCTCTGCTCCAATCAGATTAGTATTTGGCTGCACTAATTATACCAAATCCTTAAAAGGTAATTTGGTTTTCCTGGGAAATCAATCACCATCCTGGGAAGCTCATCTGCTTTTACCATCAGTGTTTTACTCAGGCAAATGGGCTCCCCTGATATGTTTATTAGGAAGTAATTATTGGATGAATCTGGACGTTAATCAAGCATGATGATGGAATACATTTGATTTAGCTGGGATACACTTAATTTTTTTCACAATAGCTTGTATGGGGCTGTAATTTGGATTTGTGGTGAAAGCTGTTGGTGCTTTCACAGCATCAAAGCCTCTTCTGCCTCTCACTGGAGGGACACAAGAAAATATGATGGGGCATATCCAGGACAGCTGACCCCAAGTGACCAAAGGGATATTCCAGACCTATCGTGACATGCTTGGGACATAAAGCTGGGGGAATAGGAAGGAAGGGAGGGATGTTCTCAGTGATGGCATTTGTCTCACCAAGTCACTGTCACACCTGAGGGAGCTCTGTTTCCCTGGGGGTGGCTGAACACCTCCCAGCCCTTGGGAAGTGGGGAAGGAATTCCTTGTTTTCCTTTGCTTCTGGGCACAGCGTTTCTTTTTCCTATTAAACTCTCTTTATTTCAACCCACAAGTTTTCTCGCTTTAATTCTCCCATTTTGTTCCTTTCTCCATCCCAGGAAAAGGGGACTGAGTGAGAGCCCGTGTGAGGTTCAGCTGCTCAGTGACTAAACCATGACAAGAGAGAAGAAAATGTATAATCAAAAAGCAAATATTATGATGTACTTCCATGCAAGGTTCCAGACAAGTACATCTCAATTTCAAATCACATTATGTAGTGTTGTGAATTCAGGGTCCCAAGAAAATTTTCTTCTCTCTCCAGAATACTGCAAATGGGAGCCTAGGGCAGTGTTTATTTGTGGAAGAAAAGATCCCCTCTTTGAGTAGCAGATGTAAGTATAGATGTACATGTGGCAGAACAAAAGAAAAACTATCCATCAATAAACCTGACTGAAATGTTGAGCTCTTTGGATACATGGAGGTCGACCTTGAAATTTGAAAGTTACGGAGCTTTTATGTGCGCAGAGATTCTGCTGCACATCAAGACAAAAGAAAAGATTTGAGGATATAACTGAGTAGTCATCTGGGATTTAAAATCTTCTTCTGATGCCTCTTTGGCTGAGTGAGAGAAAGAAGAATCAACTGAGAATATCAGGTAAATTGATAAATCAATCAGACATGTTTATGCCTAATTGCTAATGACAGGTTTTCCAACAGAAGTTGTAGCTTGCATCCAATTGTTGCAAAGGACACAGAGATCAGCACAGGAATGATGCAGAGAATTCAGAGGTTTTCGAGCAGCTCCATCTCCAAACTGTGGTGTTTGAACTGCCTCTGAGAAGGGGCACATTGCTGGCAAAGGGCAGTGGTCTCACTTTCCAATGTAATATTTTCCTGTTTCTTTTCACTGAAAAACAAAATCACAGCTGCATCTGGGGAAAAAAAAAAAAAATCTGCTTGGTGCAATAAGTTCAAGTCCCCAGTCTTTTTCCTGGAGTAGAAATCACTCCATCTCACAAATTCAAGTGAGACCTTGAATTTAAGGGTTTGTATTTCTTCTAGACCTCCAGTAACCTGACCTGAGACAGCCCTAACGAGACAGGATGCCCAAACATCTCATTCTGTCAAAGTTACCACTTCACTTGGAATCAATATCTTTGGGAAAAAAAATGTACTTTCAGTCACAGACTACGATGGCAAGACCCAGAGGCAGATGTGATAAATTTGGCAGGCCATAAAAGACCTGTGGGATGCAACCTTTGGCTGCTACAAAGTCCTTCCAGCACCATTTGCTCCAGTATCCAGGACACCCTGAGTCCTAAGTTCACATCTTAGTTGGCACTAAAATTGGAAAATCATTCTGTAATTCCCATGCTAAATGCAGACTCAGTTTCAAGCAGCAAGAGGAAACCTTCAGCCTTCAGAGAGCTCTGATTGACAAGAATAATGTGGCAGCACAGGGCAAGATGATTTCGTGATTTGCTAAAGAGGAGGAGAAATTACTGAACTGTAAAAGCCATGAGCTGCCAACCAGACACTAAACCAGAGTAAATGTGTAAGAACAGACACCAAGATCTCACACTGCAGCCTCATCAGATTCTCCCATCACAGATGGTGCTTCATGACCTTCCCACACAGAAAAGTCTCACCAGGAGAGATACCTGAGCCAAGAATTCCTGCTGATAAATCCCATGCGCTCCCTTTCCCCTTTTACTTTTGAGGTAACTGTGATGGGCTGAGCAGGGGGAAATGCAATTCACCTTGCTGCCTGTAGGAATGCCTTAAAAGGCAAATAAAATGCCAAATAATGGAGCTTATCTGTTGGGAAGTGCCATGAATAAAACATGTTTTGCTGTCTGTGTGCATTTGTCCTCCCTGCCCTTCAGTGCAAGATCCCCGTTACACATCACGATTTGGAGAGCAGAAAAAAGGACTTGGGTGACTTTGCTCTGCCAGGGCAGGAGCAGATAATCCTTCCCTAAAATGAGACAAGACTATTTCTGACCCGTGGACCAAAGTTCAAAGGCAGAGAGAGACGTTCAAACACATTTAAGCTGACAATTCCTATTGGAATGAATAAGCCATTAAAATTCATGGGATTTAATAACAATCAGAGTTATAAATATATATTACCTACTGAACACTTGTATGGTTCTGGACCTTATTTTGAAGATCTTTCTATGTTGCCCACCCCTGAAAACCTGTTTGTTTAACTTTTGGTCATATTATTTCAATTGAACAGAAAAAGAAAAATTAAAAATAAAAGTGTCGGAAATTTGGAGAATGGGTTTATTTAAGATGAAGAAGGGTAGATTTAGATTAAATATTAGGAGGAAATTCTTCACTGTGAGGGTGGTGAGGCCCTGGCACAGCTTTCCCAGAGAAGCTGTGGCTGCCCCATCCGTGGAAGTGTCCAAGGCCAGGTTGGATGGGGCTTGGAGCAACCTGGGATAGTGAAAGGTGTCTCTGCCCATGACAGGGGGATGGAACAAGATTATTTTTTAAGTCACTTCCAAACCCAAACCATTCTATATATATTGAAATAAACTGAAATATACATGAAAAGACAGAAAAAAATAAATTTTAATAGGCCTCTGTACTGTGCCCATGTTGATAAATCACCTTAAAATCAGCCACAGTGTAAGCACCCCTGAGAAAACTTTCAATATTCAATATAACCCAGGAGTAGCTGTTGATGTTGGGACAACAAACCCGTTAATTTGATAACTCAGAGTGTCTCCAAATGGAGAGCAGCACCTTACAATATTTCTAACGCGTTTAGAGACTGCAAGTCTGAGCCAGCTCAACCCTCTTTTATCCATTTGTACATTTATGATCACATAAAAATCAAACACAGCACAGGATTTTGCTCTCCTGAAACAACAGCAGATTTATTTGTTACTTTTATTGTGAAAGTTTTGCTAAGGCAAGGCACTGTTTGGGACTTCTTAGGCATGAAATAAATACTTCAAACCTTAACAGTGTTTTCTATGACCATTTTCATCAGAGGTAATCAGAGTTCCAAAGATGTCATCATAGGGTACTGAAATTATATTTTAGAGATGTGGTTTGTAAAATGTAGAAATTTTGGGGTCACACAAGAAAGAGTGTTTGAAAAAAAACAGTCAAAATAAAATAAGAGATATTTTTCAAAAAATGCTCAAAACATTTCTTTATAGAACAATGGACTGCTTTGTTTTTCTACAAATTTTTTTGTTTGTTTCATTGTGTTGGTTGGTTTCATCAAGAAATATGTGAGTTGAATATAAACAATTGGACCCATAATTATTTATTTTGATTTGTGTGCTCTGGGAGAATATGAAGGGTTGGTGGGTTTGGGCGGGTTTTTCCCCATTTTGTCCACCAAGCCAGAAATTCCATTAGTTGCACGGTTCTTATTTTGGAATCATGCAGTGGTTTGGGAGATATCACTTCACCTTCTCTGCTTCTGCTTGTTAATCTCCTTAGATTGTAAATTCTCAGGATCAGAGGTGATTTTTTAAGAATTCGTACCAACCCCTGAAGAAATGGGTCCCTAATCTCAAGTAGAATCTTCAACTACTTCTGTAATAAAAATAGTAAAATAGTGAGAGGAACAATAACCACCACAGTGCCTGGGTATCAAACCTGATTAGGAGACATCACCCAGTGTCACCTGGCAGTTGACCTTTATCTCAAACAGACACAGGTTTTTTAATATATTTTTTTCCCCACTCTCTGTTATTGCTGTGAGGCACAACTGATATGTGAAAGCTGCTGCTGGAAAGCTACTCATTAAATTGTAGTTTCAGTGTGCTGACATTTCAATGGGAGGTTTGCTCCCTGTGTGGCTCAACAATTTACATTTGCAAAATATCATGCAGGGCTTTATAAGCTTGGCTGTGTCAACTACTGCTGGATTACAGCAGCAGAAAATATGGGGTAAAGTGAATGGCTAAAGGTTGCAGTAGGGCTCTGTATTTTATCAGTCTTCAAGTAAACAGAATTAAATTATAATATATGCCTCTGATCAGGAAGGGGGGGAAAAAAAGCCCTTTTTTCCAAACTGGAAATCTCTCTGATGTTTTCTTCACACATTCTGTTGATTTTGGGAGGATGAGAATGGACTCCTACTGCCATGGAGAGAAAAGACTTCTGACGTAACTGACAAACAAATCCTAAATAATGGAATGCCTTTTATCAATCCTCTTAGTTAGAAACTGTTTCACCTCAGTTCCAGTCCTGAAGATGGACAAGCAATAAGGACAAAGTCTGAATTAAACTTAGGGCAGCCTTGGGTCAACTTCTGCTTGGCTCT
Organism: Pardalotus punctatus; assembly: GCA_013400915.1. Taxonomy (NCBI): domain Eukaryota; kingdom Metazoa; phylum Chordata; class Aves; order Passeriformes; family Pardalotidae; genus Pardalotus; species Pardalotus punctatus. The sequence continues at coordinate 51,142 of VZTX01009989.1, forward strand.
GCAGAGGGGGAAACGTGCAAAGTCCTTTGTGAGGGTGCAACGGAGGGGTTACAATTCCAGGGACCGATCGAGCCTTCATCTTTGCCCCTGTGGTCGATATTAAACCAAACTGTACCTCAGTCTGTTTAATTACAAACCAAGGGTCTTCCATTAAGATTAAAATCCACAGGGATCCAACGTGGCAAATGCCCCAACGTTGCTGAACACGGGAGAGAAACTTCTTGATATTTGCCCATATCTTGTGAGGTGTTTTATTGATCTTTTTCTGAACAGCAAGTTCCAGAGCATCTTGCAGTTTTCTGCACAGCACTGAGAAGCAGATTGTTAAACAGGGACTATCTCTAACCTTGATGGCAGCAGCTCCGGGGCACAGAAGGAAAACTCTTTTGAATTAAAGTTGCAAGCAGCCGTATTAACAAGCATATGATTACAGTACAAATTGCCCTGAATAATTCAGGAAGAGTCCTATCCAAAGTTTGATGGTAATCACAGCCTGGGAGAAAATTATTAAAAATGAAACCTGCTGTATGGGGAAAGAACTGCTTCCCTTCCCTTCCCTTCCCTTCCCTTC
>VZTX01009989.1:51809-94211 GCA_013400915.1 Pardalotus punctatus
TCCTTTCCTTTCCTTTCCTTTCCTTTCCTTTCCTTTCCTTTCCTTTCCTTTCCTTTCCTTTCCTTTCCTTTCCTTTCCTTTCCTTTCCTTTCCTTCCCTTCCCTTCCCTTCCCTTCCCTTCCCCTCATTCAGCCAGGAGGGAATTAAATTAGAAAATGGAGCAGTCTCCACTCACTTCACTATGTCATTCTTGTTGCTGCTTGCTAAACCCAAAATAAATGAAACAAGTTCTGTCAGTCACTGAAGCTATTCTTTCTCTTAGAAAAGTTCATTTGTGCCTGTGGACAAATTTGTGCCTGTGGATATGGACCAAGGGCTGCTTTAGCAAACCTTGTCTGAATATCAGAGCTGATGCTGGAAATGCAGCAAATCTCTCAGGTATTTATGAGGTTGTTTTCCTCTTTTTCTTTCCCTTTTTTCCAAAAAATCCATCAAAACTCCAGAGAGAGGAGTCTTTATTTACCCACGACACAAACATGGCACACCTGCACAGCTTCCCTCGAAGCCATGGGACATCCGCTCACAGCAGGGGCTGAGACGCAGCAGAGCAGCGCAGTCCCCGCTGACTCTCACAAATAAAGTGACAATCAGTGCTGCCCAGCAGGGACCTGGTGTGCCAGGAGCTGGGCTGAGGCCACCAGCAGGGCCGAGCTCGGGGATGGGGTGGCTGCAGGTGAAGGAGAAGCCCTGGTGTGTCCGGCGTGGGACAGTGAAGTGATGCGTTGAACACAGCTCTGTTTCCAGCTCTGCTGCTCCTCACTTGCGTGAGCTGGGCTGAGTCACGGTGTCAGCCTTGTCTCACCCACCATCTGTGCCTGTCTCTTTGCATTGAACGAGCTTTGGGGACAATCTTCTTTATATCCTTTTTTTTTTTTTTTCCTGCTCCTTTGTGCTGCACTTTTCGCCAAAAAGCCCAGAAGCTCCAGGAGGATTCTGGGGGAACGTCTGTGCTGTAAGAATAAGAATATTCCTTGTAAAAGGCAAGCAAGCCACAGAAATGCTATCTGACAACCTGCACAGACCTGCCAGTGCATCTTGTCAGACCTCTTGGGCAGCAAACATTCTCTTGGGAGAGTCTTTTCTCAGTCTGAGAAACTTACAGGCATTTCCCAGCTCTCCAGATATGTCCCTCACAGGCAGACAGGGCTCAGCACAGCTCGGACACTTTGCAGAGCTCAGATGGTGCCCGAGTGCTTTCTGGTGAAATGTTGCTGTTACTGCAGGGGCTCCTGTGACAACTTTTTGTCCTTTCTACCCAGCAACTCACTACAAGCATAGGAACAAGCTGGGGTTTTTTCAGGATAATGACTGACAACTCCAGCGACAGATTTTTGAGTTCTTGACATGAATGTGGAAGGGGATAAAGGCAGGGAAGCACAAAGCAGTGGAATGTGTGTGCTTGCACAGAGAGTGCCGAGCACCACAGACTGAAACTGAGTTTTGACAACCTGGGCTGATTGGAGGAAGATGGAGACAAATGTGTCTGTATTTGTGAAGGGTGAGAGCTGCTTTAAGCAGAGAAGCAAAACCCACCAGGCTTCATTCAGTGGTTAGAACAGGTTTTTTCTCTCTGCTCTGCATCCACATGCACAGCTGCGTGTTTCCATGGCCAACAAGGCAGTGCACGAAAATAATGAAGCTGTTAGAAAATAAATATTTTGATAATCCTAATTATTTTTCCTCTATTCCAGTTTCTCATTTCCATATGGAAGTTCTAAACAAGACACAATCTAGTTAGCTTTGGGTTTGTTTTGTGTCCAGTTTCACTTTCTGATCCTCAAATCTTGACACTGCAGTATTGGGTTGTGAAGACTGAGAGAACCATCTAAATTACCCTTATTCCGTGGTTTGCCTTGGATAGAAACACTCAGATTGATCTAATTCGCTAAATTTTCCAATTAAAATTTAATTTTACAGCAACCATTTTCCTAGCCATTAGTCTCCAGTGGAGTTAATGTCAAAGGCTCAGTTTAGATTAGCTCAGATCCCTGCATTAAGAGCACCTTCGCAGAGCCAATTTGGGACTCATAATATTTATCAGAATTGCAGAATTCCTCCCACTCAGCCAAAATTTACCAACTTTTAAGCAGAAAGCACAGTTCATACTCCCAATCAAAGGGCAAAATCCAGCAGGAGGAGAACAAAAAAACTACATGAGCAATTATAAGTGAAGCATATTGAATAAGTGTTTCATTTAGAGTTGAGAAATCACTCATTGCGTTCTGAATTACATTAAAAAAAAAAACCAAAAACATGACTATGCAAGACTGCCATCAGATTGTGCCTTGATTAAAAGTCAATAGATTTGTTTCAATAGTAATTACCATTTCTGAAATGTGAAATCTGTTTTGGATATAAGGACCCAGTGGAGCTGATGCTGAATTGAGCCCAGCACCAACCTCAGCTGCTGCCCAGTGCCTTCCTGGGAGGGACAGGAACTCTTGGACTGGGAGTTATGGGGAAGAATGTCCTGCAGAGATATTTGTTGCCAGTATTTCAGGCCAGTTTTGCTCCTGACAAACACACAAAGCTCCTGCTCCTGTGATTCATTCACCCGCTATGACAAAGCAGCCCCATTTTCCACTTTTATTTACAGGCTGTTGTTTGGTCACCATGTATTTTGTTTAGCATGATGGGTTTTTTTAAAAAGGTCATCAGAAGTTAAAACACAATTCAAAATCAAATCTCAGAGGGGAAAAAAACATCCCAAACAGAATCAAACAAAAAATATCTCCCTTGTTCAATTTCACTAAATAATGTCATCTCTTTGCCCTTGATCATTTCCTATTCTAGATCATAACAAAATTGTATTGACCAACATCAACCATGCTGTGCGTGATAAAAAAAATAAATAAATTTTTGCAATCATAAGCTTTTTATTTCTTCTCTTTTGGCCCCTTCCAAATCACACCAAATGGCATTAATGAAGCACACAAATTTTTTTCTTTTTGAAGTGATTGGTCCACTCACTTTTCCTGGATGATGTTTACAGACCAATTCTTTTATTCCTTAGTGGGTTACTGGGATCAATGTTCAAGTTTTGATGAGAACCCAGATAAATCAGAAACCAATCTGACTGATGAAAAGAAATCATGGAAAAGGCAGGAATTCATTCTTGTAAATGAATATTAAGGGTCCTGGTATCCACGTGGTGAGATGCACTGCTAAATACATGATATTTATGGGTTACTGTAAGATTTAAGAGACTTTAGTTGAAATAAGAAGGTCTCTGGTGCCATGGATGATGAGAAAAACCTGTCAGATGTATCACAGGATCACAGAATAGTTTGGGAAGGGGACATTTAAATGTCCTCTAGTCCAAACTTCCAAGCATTTTCAACAAGATCAGGTTCCTCAGAGCGCTGTCCAACCCGACCTTGGATGTTTCCATGGATGGGGCATCCATCATCTCTTTGGACAACCTGGTCCAGTGTTCCACAACTGTCATGGTAAAAAAAAAAAAAAAATTCCAAATGTCCCCAGTTTTAGTTTAAAAATGCTGCCGGTTGCCCTATTGCAACAGGCCCTACTAAAAGGAGGAGAGGAGAGGAGAGGAGAGGAGAGGAGAGGAGAGGAGAGGAGAGAAGAGAAGAGAAGAGAAGAGAAGAGAAGAGAAGAGAAGAGAAGAGAAGAGAAGAGAAGAGAAGAGAAGAGAAGAGAAGAGTTTTACACAAACGGCAGTATGAGCCTCAAAAGAGGGAGAATCATAGCCAGGTTCATCCTCTTTTAACTGAAAAATTACTTTTATTCACCAGGAAATATCTTTCACAGCTAAGAAAGGGGGATTGAATTGTGAACCCAGACTTGTTGTAAATATTGGTTCATAAGTATGTGCAAAGTCCTTGCTGACAAAGAATAACGAAGGGCTTACTTTGAGAAAATGAGACATGATACTCAGACTTCCCATTTTTTTAAATAAGCAGTTTATGTAAATTTAAATTTACATTGCATATGCATGCTAAATTTTTGCTGCTCATAATGATGACAATCACAATTAAGCTCTCTGTTCTTCTGGCAGTGACAATAAGGCAGAACAAAAATAAATAAATAATAATAATAAGCTATGATTCCTGTGACCTTTCTAAAAACTTGTGAGCATACTGCAAAATCGATCTTTTTTAAAAAAACTTATTTTAGTAACATTCTAATAAACACATACAGTTATTTAGGTATTTATGTGTTGCCTTGGGAAAAAAAAATAGAGGCATTAAATATCCAAGAAACCTATTTGCAAAGGGAGAGGCTAACTGTGGAAACAAAACATCTTCTTTAGTTTAAATTATTTTTATGTTATATATATGTAAGTTGAGTCTTTTATGATCATGTTGTGCCATCCTTTGACCATTGTATTGTCGCTTTCCAGATAAGAGGATTAATGAATGTTCATTTTTTTGGAACAACTGGGGGCATTTTTCTTTTAGACACCTAGTTGTGAGTTCAGACTGTCTTTTGTAGATCCAATCTGGATTGAGATTCTGCTGGATAAATAAGGGCATTGCCCAATATCTACAGTCTTTTTCAAGGCAGCTGGATGTGCCTGAGAGTAATGAATCTTGGGCCAGATTCCTGGTCTGGGATAATTAGAAAAGTGGGCATTTATACTGTCCAGGAAGCTGCCCTTTTTTTTCCAGATATTTTATCCTATGTGTTTTTGCCTGGGAGACAGACACGAGCATCCCAAACAAACAAACATGTTTTGCATTAGATGTGCTACATCCTCTAATGGAAACAAATTCACTGAAATGAGAGGAACAAGACTCTCCCATTGATTCCTTATCTACCTGCTGACACAGAAAATTAGCTGTTTCCAGTGGATCTTTCATCTGCTAATTATCCTTATTGATTTTGGATGAGGAAATGTAGTGTCTGAATTCAACTCCATGTTCTGCCAGCCAGGACCTGTTTGCTCTCTGACACACAGGACAAAGGTGGAAAAAAGAGCCAGGAATTTGATTTTCCTTCCACTCCATTGCCCAGAGAAGCTGTGGGCTCCCCATTCCTAGAAGTGTTCAAGGCGAGGTTGGATGGAGTTCTGAGTGACCTGGGGTAGTGGAAGGTGTCCCTGCCCGTGGCAGGGGTTGGCATGAGATGATCTTTAAGGTCCCTTCCAAACCAAACCATTCCATGGTTCTGGGAATCTGTGATCACACCTTTCCCATAGGATATTTGTGAGACCTTTCCATTTGATTCACAGCAAGCAGTGTCTGCTTTTAATTGCAAGAAGAGTTATTTCTTTTTTTGTCTTGCATGAATTTCCTATCGCAGTGACACACAGAGCTAGAAAATTCCAGCAGTCAGCCTGCAGGAAAATCAGAGGAGAGACAGGTAAAGAGGGAAGAAACCAGTGAGATGAAGCTGGGGTGAGGAAGCGATAGTTTAAGCAATATTGAGAAGTTTTACCAGGTTGCTCCACTCAGTAGAGAAAATAATAGACTATTAAAACCATCAGAATGCTATTTAACTTTGTGCATGTCTTTGGATAAATGTGGCTCAAACTTTCTGAGCTCAGAGTAAGACAGACACACATAGCAGTGCAGAAAGCAGCATTTAGAAAAGCCTAGTTCAAAAAAGCTGGAATATTCTTATTCTTACAGTAAGAAATGTATTGGGGAGGAGATTGCATGAACATAAAAAACAAGCCCTGTCGCTTCAGCAACACAACAGTGCCAAACAGAGTGAATCCAGTGTATTAAAATACCCGCCCAGATCGTCTCCTGAGCTTTATGGCTGCAGCAATTGAGAATTAGTACCATTAATTAGCTGAAGCTATTTGTTTTACAAATTACAATTGCATGTCTAATCCTGTAACTTTCTGCCCCTGAGGAGTTACTCAACGAGAGCTCCACAGTAGAACCAGGATATGAATGGACTTAACTTCTAGGAACATATGAGATAAGAAAAAAAGAACAAACTGTTATTTTTATTTTGCTCTGCTGCCTTTTTTTTTTAGTCTAAGGTGAGAACAGAACACCACATCTGCCTTCTCTAAACCATTAATTATTGTCCTGAACTTCTACTATATTCAGCTTTAAAAAAAAAAAAAACAAAACAACATATTGTGATATTTTATTTTTTTCCTTCACTTCCAGTATGCAAGTGCTTTTGCAGCCCTTTAATCAATCCCCCTGGTCCAGTCCAGCCCCCTCTCTTTATATATATAGTCTGTGTCTTGATTCTACCAGTTGAAAGGTCTGAGTCATGGAAGCTGCACTACTGATTTGCATTAGGGCATCACTGGATAGGATGGTCTTTCTGAGGAATATTTTATGTGGTCCAAATATCTTTAGTCAGAAACAAATCGCCACCCTGGCTTCAAGTGCCTCCCATGAAACTTATTCGAATAAAAACTCTCAATTTGACAAAGGAGTGTGTAATATTTCTCTTGCAACTCTGCAAAAGGAAGTCAACAAGTTCCCTGGATACATCAAGAAAAGAAATTATTCCACAGAAGAATGGCAATATTTCCAAAGATGATTTATGAGCTGTTTTTTTGCTTGTGAATACCCAGCCTTGAAGTCCACTTGAAAGTGATTTTTTATTTTGGTCGTTGTTGATAAATGCTTTACCATCGTAATAAAGTCTACAGCACATGAGGGAACATCTGAAATCTTGGGCATCTATTGAACAGACGCAACACTGCACATCCCTTCCAGTAATAATTCATGACTTATGCCCAGACTGAGGGATGGGAACTGGATTTTCTGAAGGAGCAACTTTAATGTCTTACAGTTATGGAAAATTGCATTCAGCTATCATTTATTAATTGAGAGTACGTGGTGCTTTCATGTCTGGCCACATTACCCAGGGGTTAAAAAAAAAAAAATAGAGAATACATTTAATTTTATTTTGAAAGAGTTGGTTCTTTTCCTTCGCCTTATGTTGACAATGGGAGGTGCATCAGTGAGTAAAGATAAATAGATGCAGAGACAGGAGTTTTCTCTGTGATTTTACACCTGTGTTGAAAGTAGAGGATGTACCTGAAGAGGCTTTCAGACATCACAGCTGAGGTGTGGAAACAGGAATTTCAGCTTTGCATCAAGGCCCAGCCACAGAGTTGGCATCCCCAGGTGGCTCCCTGGGAATCTGAAGCAGATGGTCACAGCACTTCCTTGGTGTGCAAAATGACACCTTTTATTGGTTTAGTCCGCACAGACCCAGATGAAATTTTGACCTTGATTCTGAAGGAAGATCTATTTTTACAGACATATTCCATTCTCTTGTTTTGCATTTCTTTAAAAGCCTTTCAAAATTAGCTATATCTTTTAATAATGCTTATTATTCTTTTCATTACGTAGAAGAATTTAGGAGTTTTATTTAGTTTTGGACAGCATTATAGATTAAATGGATGTGAGCTGAGAAAAAACACTTTTTCATGGCTTGGATTTCTAAGTTTTTGTTAAGTATAATAAAATCAAAGCACAGTTAACAAGGTTTCATTGCCACTTATTGTTTTTTTAAATTCAGGTTTTATAGAAAATTCCAATATTTTAAAATGTTCTGTATTAAAAACACATTGAAAACAGAAAGAAAGTATCAGGGTATTCTTTTTTCCCCACTTTAAACCCAAGGCTATTTCTGTAAACAAAATATGTTTATTCTGGAAGGTTTGTGGAAAATACCATCTCATGACAAATGTATTTGACAAAAGGCATATACAGTCAAATCGCTGAAATTCGCCTGCAGACGGAGACTCAGCTGAGATGAATCTCATGTTTTTGTCTGAAATGGATCAGAGAAGAACATTTTGCTCTTCCATGCAGGAGATCTGCAGCAGAAAGATGCCACTGAGGTTTAAAGATGTTACTCCAAAGGGACGTTCCCTGGTGACAGGAGCACAGCCAAGGGTTTGGTACTTGCCTGGAAGGAAGGGATCCCAATTCTGAACAGGATTTCTGCACAGTTCTGTATTACAGGTGACAATAAATGGTCTTGATAAGTAATGTATATCTATGTTTATGAGTCAGACAGGATCATTTTGATCTAAGTTGTTTTCTTGTATAACACAAGCCAGAGCACTTACACTCTCATTCTGTTCCTGAGAGTGTGCATTACCCATCTCTTCATATAAAGGTGAGTTGATTGCATCTCTGCATGTGGTAAATTGTTCTCCCTGTTGAATATTTGGGTTTTATTTATCATCTGAATTTATCTTGTTTCAAATAACAGCTAGTATATTTGACTATTTCACTGAATTGTGCACGATACCAAGCTGTCACCTATCAATAATCTGTTCCCTTACCAGTGGAAAAATCATAAAACATACATACAGACCTTAATTAAGTTCCTTTCTAATCTCCTCTTTAACTTATTCAATGAGCTTCACACTCTGAGGAAGCTGAATTACTGTTTTCTAAGCCCTTCCTAATAGTCTAATTTTCTTTTTCAGTGTGGATTTCAGAAGTGCTTTCACATTATCTTTGTATTGCTAATAGCTGTTTGCTGTTTGACATCTCCAGTGATTATATTTATCACCACATTGCAGTCTGACTTGGTGAACTGTGCTGACTGAAGATCAGGGCGAAGCAGATGTGCTCTGCACTTCAGGTTAATTTCCCCAATCCTAAATTAGCACGAGCTCTGAACACATTTATGATACATTAAATATGTCTTCACACACTTCACTTTATAATCTTCATGGCAGTCCTGCAAAGTAAGGCAATACTGTTACCCATTTTTTATGAAGACAGAAAGAGATACAAGCAGAGTAAAAAAAAAAAATCCTAATCTTTGAAAGACATTTAAGTAAGTAGGAGAATCATATTGGAAAATTTAATCTAAAAAACTCAGGCAAGCCTATTGTGGGGAATTGGCACACGTATCTCAGAGTCAGTTCACGGTGCTACATAATCAGGAAAGAGAGAGCGTGGCTGATCAGAGTAGGAGCAAATTCTACTGTCAAACACACAAAAATATTCCCAAGGAGTGGGATTCAGGATGCCCCCTTGGCTTTCTGTGGGTTCCTGTGTCAGCCAAGCTGGGAATTGGTGTTAGGGCATCACCCCACTTCCCACAACAGAAATTTCCAGCATCACCTTCACACCACAGGATAAGAGAGAATCATAATATAAACGGGATAAATGAAAACAGGCAATTCAGGATGTCTCCATACATCAGTTTATAGTTAGGGCTGGTCTGAAACCCCACTTGAAGGATGAGTTTGAAGGGACCAAAGCATTTCCCCCCTCCCATCTCTTATCAGGGAGCTGCTGCATTGCAAATTCATTTTTCCTGTAGGTGTTTCCAGTCTGCAAGACACTCACATCACTCCAATATCACTCAGAATTTTATTCATTGATCACATATGTGACACTTCCAGACTCTCCTCTGACAGGATGGCCCGGGGTTTTGGATCCTTTCTTCCCTGAATTCCATTCCATTCCCTTCCCTGAACTCCATTCCAGTTTTTCCAGCCTGCCTACTCAGTTTTCTGGCTTACAGTAGCAGAATCAGATATTTGTAACATTGTGATTAAAACAGCCAAATGCTGTTGATGAGGACATTTGAACTCGGGTTATGTAACTAAGATTCTGACAGTACAATTCAGTTTTCATTCTTTAAGAGTTTAGTTCAATGAATTACGCAATTCTAGGCAGGAGCAATTTACAGTAACATCACATGTACTTTGGTCATATTGAATTTTACTGTTGACTTCAGGAATTCTGTAGATTTTTTAAAAAATAATGCACAGTTTTTCCAGCCTGATACTGTGATTCAGGCTTGGAAAAGTATCGCATAGATTACTTGTTTAATTCAGCTTTTTCACTCAGCTACTGTTTATACTTCTGTTGGAATAATCACAAATCACTGATGAGCTTGTCAGAGATTGTTTAGACTCATTCAAGGTCATAAAACAAAGAGTCAAATGGAGGAGTCACAGTGGGGAATGCAGAATGAATGTCAGGGTGAGTTTCATGGAAGGCAAGTTAAGCTGGAAAATGATTCTGTAATAAATCTCCCTTTTAGTAAGGAAAGAGCACAGATCTACTCAGTGCCCACAGGTTTCTTTATTTCCCAATCAATAGAAAAAATTGTGTAAAAACCTACACACATGCACACACACACGTCTGTGATCCAAAAATAGCTTTAACCCCTTCAGTGAATTTCCTTCATTTTATTTCCAAGCCCCTCTCTATCATAGAGAATATCAGAGTGACCTCTGGAATGGTCATGTATGAAATGTCTGAGGAAACAGTGAGGAAGGAATGATTCAAAACTATTCATGCCCTTGAACAGAAAGGCACTGAGGAACAGCTAAGTCTCCAGTGTGACTGTAAAACCAAAAGGAACCATCATAGAATCACAGAATGGTTTGGGTTGGAAACATATTAAATAGAAAGATAATAAAATGTTTTGATTTTTGTAGAAAATATTTTAGATATTGCATTACTAAGTGTATGAATCTGTGTATAATGAATTCTATTATTAATTAATGGAAAAAAAGAAATGAAACCCCAAAATAATTACAACCTCTTTCTGACTTATTTAGTCAGAAATTTCTGACAAATTTTAGTTTGTAATCAAAGCTTATTTTCATTTGCAAAAATTTAAATATAGCTACATTTTGTTACTGTGACATAATCTTAAGATCTTCTGACAAAGTATTTATGATCTTATGAACAAATTAATTTGCAAATAATTAACTCTATTTCCTTGGGAGCTTAAAAGCTGTGGTTGCTTGGGTTTTCTATTGCCAACAATTTGCAGATTATATTGAAATTTAGTATATTTTTAAAATCATATCTGAAGTTGAATATGATTGCTGCATATTCCCAACTTTGTCTAATTGTCTTCTTCACCTAAATGTGTAGAGGGACACTGACACAGCAACTAAGATTTTATTCTCATGTAGATAATTAGGTTTAAAATAAAAGAGAAAATCTTTAATTTCCCAAACAACTTATTTATTTTCCATATGTCTCTAAAATTTCCAGCCAAAGCATGGAATTTTTGTTACTACCATTGGGTGCATGACGGTCACATTCCCTCACTGGAAAACATCTTTACACTGATTTTGTTCTTATGTTCTCTGCACTTAACTTGGCTTTTGCTTGAATCACCCCAGAGGACGTGGGAGGTTTTTGAATTCTGTACATGATCTATATTTTAACGCTGGAACAGATTGCCCAGAGAGTGCGTGGGGTCTCCCTCCCTGGAGATATTCCAGAGCTGTCTGGACACAATCCTGTGCCCTGTGCTCTGGGATGGCCCTGCTGGAGCAGGGAGGTTGGACCAGATGACCCCACTGGGGTCCCTTCCAGCCTGACCCATCCTGTGATTCTGTAACATAAATAACTAAATAAATAAACAATTAATTAATTAAATAAATAAATAAATAAAACCAACAGTACAGACAATTCAATTCCAAAGACTAGTACGAACCTTAACTCATTCTGGTTTTAAACCAGTCTATATTTAGCCGGCAATAAGGCATCAGAGTGCTCTTGTCAGCAGCGCTGATCTCATCTCAGCTGGGCAGTGAGCAGCCTGTTAAATGATTTTCCAAAAGCAGAAAAGCCACGAGAACTGGCTGGTAAAAGGAGAAGAAAGGGATGATGAAAGCTTTAGGGTTCAATTCTCCATGGTCTCTGAGATATGATGCTAATTCAATATAGAACAAATTACTATTCAAATTCATTAGCATCACACTAAGCAATATGCAATCACAGCCAAGTTCACAATTAGCATTAATGATATTCTCAAAGTGGGGAGAAAAAATTGAGGATTGAGTTTTACACTCCAGACAAGATAATACAAGGGGAATAATGCCAGGGATTAGTGTCTAAGACGGGAATTTATTTCCGACGTGTTTACAAGTCCCAGAGCTCAAGGAAGTTAACACACGGATGGGACATTCCTCTCTGCAGATGTTCCCATCCAGCTGCTCCCAGTTCCACCTGATGCCTCAGGAAATATAAAGTGGAATTTGGGGGAAAGCTGGGATTCCTCTAAATTGCCTCTGCCTTGACTTAAAGCCCAATTCCTCACCACATCTTCGTTAGGAGCTTTTTGGACAATGAAATATTCAGGTCTGGATGTTCCTCTACGTCTGCTCTGAATGCAGGGAGATTCTGACACAATTTCTCATAAAACAAACAGTGACATTTAGGCAGATGCAGCTGGTGAAAAAGACTTTTCTTTTGGAGTTCACACTCATTAAAAATTTTGATAGATTTTTGACATGCAACATATTGTCACTTATGTTTCCAGAAATTATTATTATCTTGGCAACTGCACCACAAAATTCACCTGTATGGCACCTGGAGAGGTGGATTTACAAGGTAAAATTCCAACGAGGCTTTTGCAGCTGGTTACAAGTTGCAATTTTTTTTTTTTACACATTGAGTGGGAGACGTTTCAGCAATTCAGATTAATGATGTGCACCCCGAAAAACCTGCCATGTCACCATGGACTGGCTTATCTGAAAATTGTTTTCGCATGAATTAATGTAAGATTTTAGTCTGGGAGGAGAATCTTCTGAGAGTACAATGCTTTTTAAAGCAATGCAAATCTTCCGTTGTTGAAGAGAATAAAAATCACCACAGAAATTTAAATAACTTTCCATATGAATCCTGTATGTGATCAAGACACTCGTGGTACATTTCCTACTCTGGCATATAACCTCTTTTTTATGATGTCAAAATGTGACTCTCCTTTTCATTGTTAAAAAAAAAACCTAACCAATAAGCACTGTGGCATGCAATTCTATGTGTGTTTGTGACCTTCTTTTTTTCCTTTTAATCATCATTAAATGAATTAAATTATATAAGACATTTTTTAAAAAGCTAAAAGAAGGATTTCTAGGTGAATAGCTAACTCAAATGTAGAATTACTATGGAAATCTATAATCAATTACCAGGAAAATTGTTAAAGTTTGCAGTATAGAATATTTGTTTCTGACAGATCCAAGCTAATATTTAATTTCATAAACCTATTATTTAATCGTTTTGAAAATGCCAAACACTGATTTTTTTTGTTCTGGTTTGGTTTGGTTTTGTGGTGGTTTTTTTGTTCTTTTGTTTGGTTGCTTGATTTTTTTCTGTGGTTTCTTTTGGTTGGTTGGTTGGTTGTTTTTTGTTTTGTTTTGTTTTAGTTTGTTTGTTTTGGTTTTTTCCCTTTTCTTTTTGGGAGGTTTTTTTGGTTTGGTTTGGTTTGGTTTGGTTTGGTTTGGTTTGATTTGGTTTGTTTTGTTTTAGTTTGGGGGTGTTTTTTTTCCCCTTTTCTTTTTTGGGAAGATTTTTTTGGTTTTGTTTGGTATTTTTTTGTTTGCTTGATTTTGGTTTTAGTTTTGTTTTTCTTATGGCACTCTTGTCCTTCCAGCTGTCTGAGAATTCATTATTTTGGAAAAAGTTTCTTGGTCACAAGGCCACTTTTTATCTTCAGTACATCAAAAGGCTTGCTATGGCCAAAAAAAACAAAAAAAAAACCAAATTTATCCCAATGATTCAATCCATCTTCATGGCTTCCTGCTAAGATGAACTGAGAAATCAATTGGCTGGGGAATCTTTTTCAGATCTATTTCCCCTCACCCACTTGCTTTAGTAAAATGCTCACCTTTATTTAAGATGGACTGAACCACGCTCGAGGAATGCCATTTTTTATCTCAATATGCCTTGGACCTTGACAGCAGTTTAATATTCATGGAAAATCATCGGACTCCAGTAGTAGAAACTCAGATTCGTGGATGCAGCCCTGTGGAGGAGAACTCAAACGACCATCTCTTCCATATTTCTGACCTAAGGCAGGGTCAAACTTTATCTAAATCACTCCTGACATGCCATTGACTCTCCCATTCTCAAAACTTGCAGCGAGGGCAGAAGGAGATTTCATGCTCACAAAAGCAGAGTGCAAGGGTGACTCCTGAAGGCTTTTTTTCCCTGATGTTCAACCTAAGGAGCATCCATTGAACCAAATAATTGCGTGCTGAAAGGAATTCCAGGTACAGTGACACCCTCTGTTATGCAGATGGACAGAAACTTGACTGAACACCCTCTGTCCTGAGCTGTGCCCTGGATTTTCAGGTTTGCACTCTGGTTCCGCTGCAGGACAATTTACTGAGGAATAAGCAAGGAAAGCATGGATACACACTTTTATCTGTAGGAAATGTTTAAATATCTACCTTTCTTGTATATTAAGTAACAGTTATCAGTCTTGTCTTCCCATAGAAGCATGACAGTGGACATGATATTTTCTGGATGTCTTCCTGCTTTTCCATATTGAATTGGTGCTGTCATGAGCACCAGCATTTGAAAAACAAAAATAATCTCTTATTTGTACTTGGCACTGCTGAGGCTACATCTCTAATTCTGGGTCCAGTTTTGGGCCTCTCACTATAAGAAAAATACTGAGGTGCTGGAAAATGTCTGGAGAAGGGAACTGAGCTGGGGAAGGGTCTGGAGGGGGGACATGGGGGACTCAGCCTGGAGAAAAGGAGGCTTGGGGGAAGTTGGTGTCAGACTCTTCTCCCAGGTAACAGGTGATAGCACAAGGGGAAAGGGCCTCAAATTACACGAGAGGAGGTTTAAATTGGCTATTAGGAAAAATTTATTCATTGAAAAGGCTGTCAAGCATCAGAACAGGCTGGCCAGGGAAGTGGTTGGAGTCACCATCCCTGGATGTTTTTGAAAGAAATACAAATGTGACACTTGGAGACATTGTTTAATCATGGACTTCTCATTTGGACTTGATGATCTTAAAGTTCTTTTCCAACCTAAATGATTCTGTGATTCTGTTTCCTTAGAAATCTCTAGCTGTGGACCTGTGAATGTCTCTTGTCCAGCAGCTCCCTGGAGGCTGGAATACTTTCAGCACTAGGTAGAGATAGAATGGTATTTTCTGCCCAAGCCTCGAAAATCTTCAAGGATGGGTTTTGGTCATTGGAAAGTGTCTGACTTAGCCACAAGGGTCTTCTGCTGAAATTCCCAAACTTCCTGCATAATGGGACACTCATTCCTCAGCTTTCCTTGCAAATCTTCAGACTCTCTTGCCTTTTTCCTATTCAAGTTTCTTAGGGATTTCTGCCAGGAATCATAATCTGCTCTCCTAAATCCACTCTTCCCTCTTTTGCTCGCCTTCCCAGCCTTCCACTCCATCAACTCAATCATCTCATGTTCACTGCTGTGGCCACATTTGCCAGAAACTCTTCCCATCTCAGGAATAGCATCACCCCGATTGGCCCCTCTGGCATTTTTATAAATAAACTCTGACCAACACCATCCAGAAACTCCCTGCTCGGTTCCCCCAGCGCTGTACTGCCTTTTTCTCAGATCCTGGATGTGTGAAAAAGCCCTGGTGGAATGCAGGGAGCAGCATGCCAGTGTCTGAGAGAAGGCTCTTCCAGCTGTCTGTGTTTCACAGCTGTTTTCTACAGAAATGAAAGTCTTTGTGCTTCAAGTATGCCAGACTCTGCTTACTGAGAGTCTCATCAAATTTGAGATAGACAAAATAGCTAAAATATCAGTAGAATGATTCTTTCTTTCTGATTTCACCTCATTTTTCTTCTTATGCTTTTCTTAGAGGGAAAAGCAGAGCATTTCAGCATCACTCTTTACCCATAGATAGGAGACTGTGAATAGAAACTGTGAATTAAGGGGTGTGAGGAGGTCTTTTCACATATATGCTATTTAGGTTTTCCTCCTCTCCCTTTTTGATTTTGAAGTCTATATATTTGCTTTCCTTTAAGTTAATGTCCTCATTCCACTGTATTTCATTTATGAAATACATACATTTATCTGTGGAAGAATCCATATTCATCTAGCATTTAGAATAAGAAAGATAACAAAATTAAAATAGTAACTAGAAACCTCACACATGTATGCAGAATTATAGATGATATATATGTGCAAACTCTGCTGTATATATTATAATATAATACTGGTATGTCTCTGATCTGATTTTATTCTAGAAAAGATGAAAGAAGCTCCAAAACTTTGCTCGAGTCCATGGGAAGTCTTGTCTCACTCCTGGAGATCAGTTCTTCAACAATTGAAAGAACAGTTGACAGTAAAATTATTTCATTAACATCACAAGGAGAAATGCACCAAGCAGAAGGATTTGAAGTCTTCATACACCTGAGGTCAGAAGTTATGGAATCATTCCTTACTAATTTCCATAATGAAAGATAAGTGACAACGAAAACACAGTCGTTATCACATAAATGATTTTTTTAAAAAATTAATCACTATATGCTCTAATTACTACCCTTTTATCTGTCCTTACTTGCACTTTTGCTTGAGGCTTTTGGCAGATGAAATCAAGTGAATGGAGAAGTATATTTTAGCTAACAAGCTTCCTAGTCTAAAAATTCCTCTCGAGTGCCTGATTCAAGCAAATTAGGAAACAGAGAGAGAGAGAGAAGGAGAAAAAGCAAATGGCAGACGATTGCCTTGCTAATTTAATCCTTTTGGTACACAATTAGCACACATCAGGCTGGTCGATGGGAGCCTGCCCTGCAGGTCAGGTTTTCGCTCTGAACAGCTCCTGGAGCTGTGCTGGGCTCTGCTCCTGCTCTGGGGAAGCTCCACAGAGCCTGCACCTGACAGCTTGCCAGAGATGAGCTGTCAGGAAAGTGCCACTCGGAATTTCCTCTCTCCGTGATGGCTTCTATTATCTGGGAAGCAGCAGCCAAAATGTGTTATTCTGTAAGTCTCGCTCATCCTCAGAACGCTGGGCCAGGTTGGTGTCCTGGCAGGACAGAGGCCGAACAAAGCTCATTCATTCTCTCTCTTTTGGGGAGGTATGGAATAAAAATTTTTTTAAAAAAATCACACACCGCCAGCGTGTTGTGCATCCTTGCAGCAGAGTGGAAAAATTGATGAATGACTGCTGGAAGCTCATCCTCACATCTTTCAGGCTGGAGGCAGTGGGATGGACAGTGAAATCCTGTGTGGAATGGAAAACAGCTGGTTGATGGGACTTGCTGCTGTGCTCAGAGTTCAGCTGCTACTTAGATTTGGGGTCAGAGGAGAATGTGAGTGTTCCCTCCAGGCTAAATTGGCAGGCGGGATTGTTTGTTTGCTTTTATGTCTTCCTCTGCAGGCAACTCATTGTCAGCTTTCACTAATCACCTTTTTTTCTCTTGAATTGTCTAATTGATTAACAGAATTAAGTTGTCACTGTAATTTATTCTTTAGCCTGGAGTTTGCTGCTTCTGCTTCAAGCCTAAAAAAGGGAACATGCAGAAAGTCTTGTATTTTCCCTATCTGGTGTTCTTATATAAGATTTTCACTTACCCTACACACCCAACTTCATTGTGATATGGTACCATGGACCCCTAATTCACTGCATCTCAAAATGGATTACACTGCTAAAATTAGTTGAAATAAATTCTGCAGTGCAGGAGTCTGAGCAGTCAGCTCCGTTCCTTTTATGGAGCCAGCGGATAGGAACAGACGTGGCACATCTGATCTATTTTAGATGTCAGATATATCACATCCCAGAAATGTCTGTTTCTTTCTGTTGATTCCTTTGATTCTGGGAAAAGAGTATAAATCTGGGTTTGTAGCTCAGAAATATGCAGTTGTATTTAAGCAGAACAAAAAAAGCCTTTCTTAATTTACAAGTGTTTTTGCCTTATTAACAACTTATTCTGTTGATTTTTTTTGCATATACAGCAATAATTGATTCAGACATTCAGCAGATGCTGAGTTGAAATAATCTACAGAGCAGAGAGTTCTGGAAAAAGATGGAAGCTCAATATTTTTCTTACCAGGCACATGAACCATGTTGAATCCCTTGCTTCTGCCCAAGATATTGGTGTGTCTACAAATACAGTCCCAGGGTGAAAGGGCTGCTGTAGGAAAAGTAGATGGGAAGGCTTCTGATAATTTATTCCTAATATCATGGAAACATCCAAACTTTGGGCACTAATAGCAAGATCATCAGTAGCCAGGCCCCTTGAAAGTTTGGGGGATTAAAGTATTTATACATGAGAGTAAAGAGTAACGAGACCTTACATCATAGCATCAACAGCAAAAATAATAAAATAGGAAGAGGAAGAAGAGGAAGAGGAAGAGGAAGAGGAAGAAGAACAAGAACAAGAACAAGAACAAGAACAAGAACAAGAACAAGAACAAGAACAAGAAGAGGAGGAGGAGGAAGAAGAATAATTTTTTTTATTGCAATGGTAAAAATGCAGAGTACAAAAATAATTGTCTAAATTTTTGTTTTAGAAGAAAAGATTGAACACGACATGAAACTAATTGCTTTGGGAATTCAGTTATCAGAAAATATTGATGGATTAATTTTCCTTAAACCACTTGAGTAACCAGAAGGCACCATCAAAACATTAACTAGGATGAATCTCATGATAACAAAATCACCTAATTAGAGTACAAGTGTAGTGAAGAACAGAATAACCATGACAGAAATCTGCCTGATTTTTACCTTTAGAATTAAAAGTGCGCTCCCCTCTTGTTTCTTGCACGTGTCAGACAGGTAAGATGTCTGATGTCATGGAACATTATCAATTATTTATAGAAGCACCTGGGAGCTAATTGTACCAACTATCCTATCAGTATTTTAGAGGAAATAAATAATTTACTGCTCTATATTATGTTTCTCACAAATTTAGAGGGAAAACCCCACAACCAGTAGCAACAACAGCAAAAAATGTAACATAAATCTTATGTAATTAAAAAAACCTCCCTGATTCCAGAATGTGGAAGTCTAGAAGAAGTTTCTTGTCTGTGTGATAGATACAGCTGCAGAAAACTCATCTTTGTTTTGTCAGTACATTATTCTCTATATTAGTTCATTATTCTCTGTATTAGTGCCTGATCTGAACCTGTAATCCTAAAGGCATTTTCAGGGAAAAAAATTATCTTCAGTTGGAGATATTATCTGAAATTCTAGGCAAAAGATCTTAATTCAGAATAGAAACTCTCCTCAGAATAAGTGAATGCCAATATTCCTGGAGCTGATGGGAAGCATGAGAAACTCTTCAGTGTCTTTTTGATGTGCTGGACCCATCAAAGACCCCAGCAAGATAATAATGCTGGAATAAAAATTGAAGAGATGGATGGATTTCACATTCTTTCTGAAAATCAGATCTTTCTAAATTGCTTTACATTACATATTAAAAAAAAATTAAAAATCAGAAGCACAACAAATCATAGGTGCTTTGAAAGTCCTCAACACGACCTTCACACATCCAGCTGACAGACTGCTAATAACACCTGGAAAATCAGTATATTTTTGGGTGTCATAATTACCCAAAGATGTACCAGATGGTGCAACTGAAATGATTAGTTTAAACTTTTCCATCTCCAAAGCCGTATTTTAAACACACTTAAATGAGGACATTAATGACTTGAGGGGGAAAAAAAAAAATTAAAAAAAAAGCCCAGAGAAAGAAAAAAATACAAAAAACAGCCAGCAAAGACTAAATAAAAATTGCACTTACCATTAAATAAATACCTAGAGGTTTGTAGAGGAATTATTCTTTATGTTATATTGACTGTGCTGACCAGATCTCACCCAGATGGAGGTAACTTCACCTATAACCTACATTTAGAGACATTAAAGAGGCATTTCATCTCACCAGAGGGGAAATTGCCCTTCCTAATTGTATCTGGTGTATTCCAGGCTGCCCAGGATGTGTCCATGGTAAACACAACATTGGATCCTTCCTGGAGCAGTGGCTGGAGCTTAGGTGGGGGACCTTTGTGTGCTTCAAACAGCACCAGGTTAGGTGGGAATCTTCCACAATCCCTGGCTCTTGGAAATGCTCATAATGTCCTTTTCTGACCTCTGTCTTCTTAAATTATTTGCCTCTGTGAGAAAGGGTTTTCTGTTATGAAACTTCATTCCTTGGGTGGATCTGTGTGTCTGAACATAACTGAAATGTTCAATAACATTGAGAGAAAGAGACAATGCAAGGGATGGGAAACAAAAAATGACATCAATTCTTAGGAAATGTGCAATAAGAATGTGTTTTATAATATTTTATTGTTAAAATTATTAAATTAGTAGAAAGCATTATAATGGATGAGTATTTGGCACAGAAGGAAAAAGGTGAGCTCTCCAAATTCTCATCAGCAGGAATAGACTTAGAAAGAGGATGAGAAAGGACATTTTTAATATTACTGATTTCCTTATTTTCACCACTGCCTAAGGAAATGTGCATGACTCAAAACAGGGCCCTTCAAGGTATGAGTATTTCCAAGCCTGCAGTGTGTCTGAAATGAGGATGCTTTCAGGACATCTTCTTGCTGTAACAAAACTTTAACCTCAAAGGATCTTTCTGATCCTTATTTTGGGAGGACAGACTTCCAACTAATTTATGGTGACATTAGAGGATAACAACATGCACAGTAATGAATTCTCTTTAGCCTTTGGGTTGTAGCTGCGTTTTACTGTCTCCAGGAAAATAAAAGTGGATGCATGGAAATTTTCAGCATTTGTATTTTAATTGCCCCTGAGAATCCTGACTGTTTTGTAAAGAATGCCACTTGTAATGGTATGAGAAAAGAGGAATGTTTTCAAGCTAAGTTCTTATAAGAATAAGAGGCAAAGTCCAGCAGCAGTAGTGAAGTTCCTAAACACCAAAGATAATTACATTTAATACAATTTAGGGTGAGCACTAAGGAGAAACACATGGGAAAGGTTGGTGAGTCCTGGACAGACAAGAAGGAATGAAGGATGGGATGCAAAGGATGGGACAGACCCTCTTTCCATGCGGAAGAATCTTATGGCTTGAAGAAGTTTTACAGGATTTCATAGCTAAATTAATTAACTCTACAGAAATGAAAGGGTTTGAAAGGCAATCTGACCTGATGAGACTCTTTCAGATTGCAGAGCTGACCTGTATCCTTCATGTCCCCTATAAAACAAGTCAGAGGTAATAACTAAGGAATAGGGTTGCACTGTCTTTAAACCTATTTTCTCTTTTGGTTTAAAAGGTTTGTCTTTGACCTTTCATCAGGCATCACATGCATTCTGAAGAACAGAAGATAATAATTTGTTTAAGCAGAGATCTGATGATTTAAAGCACTACTGGTAGCAATATTCTTTCCTGCCATTAACTACATGATGTTATAGGATTTCTGTACAGGTATAAACACTGAGAAGAAGGAAAAAAAGGAGTGTGAAACATTATGGATCCCACTTTTCAGTGTGCTACCTCTGGTCAAAATAACAAGCTTGTCAAAGAACTTGATTTCAGACAGAGATAAAAATCCTCCTTTTTAAGCAGTTTCAAATTCTTTTAAAAGGGATGGAATGTATTAGCAAAGATGGAATGGATTTTTCCTTTTCTTTAACAGAGTAGAATGGATTACCTCAGTCTGCAGGCCAGATCAGGCTCCAAATCACAACAAAATAGAGACTGACATTTTCCTTACCCTTCCTGTTCTTTAGGAAAAGCTGGGAGTGCAATTGGGGTCTTGCCTAGTCAAGCTGCCTCGCTGATATGCTGGCAGTTCATAAGGCCAGAGTTTAGGGGCCAAGGTGATCTCATTGATCCACACAAACAACCCCGTGACATTTCACAAACTTCTCTCCAGCTTTCCAATTTCACTCAGATGTGTCTTCAGCTCAGTGAGTTACTGTTGTAGGAAATGCTTCCAATGGCTGAAACATATTTCCCTTGGTTCCCAAGCCACAACAAAATCCATGGGTTAATGGCATCACCTCATGGGCTGGAGAGACTCAACTGGATGTCACAATGATCCATGGCACAGGGGCAAAGTTTTCTCCGTGGATTAACCAGTGTGGAAAGTTTCCCCCTGCTGCAGGAACTGCTGACATTTGGTTGTTATTTGGCAGACAAGGCAGGAAATGGAGGACAAAAAAAGGGCAAGCAAAAAGAAGAAATAAAGCACAGAAAGAGGTGTGAAAGAAATGTCAAGTACTCTTGGGTGGGTTATGTGATTAAGGGCCATTCTTTCTGAACTCAGAGACCCAGGGATGAGTCTGAGTCCCTGTAACCTAATCAGTGAATGTGGATGAGGCAGCCAAAAAAGCCCCCTCTCAGAAATGCCCTGAAAACTGGAGGGGTTATTCCCTGGAATGGATCAGGACTTGCTGTGGGATGCAGAAGCAGAAAGAATGTGGGAACGTGCAAAGATGGAATGTTTAGCAGGAGCAAAGGCAGTAGAAGAGGGGGGAACCAAAATGGACTGGGGAGAAAAAAGAGTGGGAAAATAAAGGGAAAAGGTTATGGCCTAACTGTCTGCTGGTCAGGATGTTTGCCTGGCTGAGCCCCTCACTATAATCTATCCTGTTTTATTCCTAAATCCTGATGCCTTCTCCTGTGCTAGGGAACTCAGTGTTGTGAGCCAGCACATAAATGTGATGGGCTGCAAGCCAGGCTGGCTGTCAGCAGGATGGGCAGTCTGGTGCCAGACTGGGACCACGGGGGTTTGAGAGTCCTGGTAAAAGCCTCAGGCAAGGTTTGGGACCTTGGGGCCAGCTGCTGCGAAAACTGTCCAAGTCCAGCTGCTGGAAAAATCCCTGCTGTGGGTGTTCCTGCCGCAACTCCAATCCCAGTTAGCTGGGGAGGAGGAAGGCAATGTGGTGTTTGTTCTGGTCATGTTTGTATGACTGCTGTGTGTGTTCATGGGGTGCTCTCTGTGCTCATCTCTGGCTGTCTGTGTGTGTATTTGTGTGTGCACTTTTTGGGGATACCTGATCAGCTTTGCTGCTGCTGGACCTGGGGTCACAAAGCTACAGCAGCCTCACAGCTGGGTGAGAGGAACCTACTTGGTTCCGAATCCTTCTTATTTTGGCTGCCTTTATCTGTGCACAAAATGCAGGAGCCAAGGTGGATATCCAGAGGATCGACCCAAAGTACATCACTCTTGCATGTCTATCATGTCTTTAATCTGAAAAAAAGTAGGTTTAGATTAGGTACTGGGAAGAAATTAATTCTGTGAGGGTGGTGAAGCCCTGGAATGGGTTTCTGAGAGAATCTGTTCACATCCCATCCCTGGAAATGTTCAAGGTGAGGTACGATGGGGTTTGAGCAACCTGGTCTAGAGTGGAAGGTGTCCCTGCCCATGGCAGGGGTTGGAGCTGGAAGAACTTTAAAATCTTTCCAACCCAAACCATTCTGTGATTCAATGATTCAATCACCACTTTGTGATGGCCTGACTGCTGTGACCTGAACTTGTGTGGTCATGAGCTGAAGATGCTCATTGCTTTTTTGTTGTAGCCTCAAACACCAAGTCTTCCCCAGGGGGACTGTGCTGAAGGAATCACACCACTCACCCCATGGATACAAGGTTTTGCCACAACAATTTTGTTTTTCACTCATGGTTGCAATGGAGCAGTACCAATTTAACCCATTTTCCCAGGTAGAAAGGTACCTTAGTTTTTTATGGGGTTTTGGTTTATTGGGTCTTTTTTTTTTTCTCTGCAGGCCAGCATTTACAGGTAGTTTACATCATCCTTTCTCTATTATCCACTTTTTCTTTGTTTTATTGCTGGATCTTTGATGCTGTATGAAATCAATTTTGCAAGGCTTTAAAAGGCAGTTAAAAGGTGAAACATAATTGATTTCCCCCTGCCACCACCACCAAAGGCAAGTAACTGGACAAAAAGTGTCCTTAGCAATGATCATTACATTCTGGGAGTGTTAATGCCATTCCTTTGCCTACTTTTAGTGTGATTATCTAATTGGTTTCCATTAACATTTGGCAATAAAAGCCAGTCTAAATATTTTTAATAAAATTTCCACCCTGCTGGTTGACCTTTCTGTTGACTTTCAAAAGCTTTTGCCCACAATAAACCAGGGAAGCTGACAGAAATATAAATGGCTTGTTTTACCTTTGACACTGGCTTTTATTTGCCCATGGAAAAGAGCTCTCACATATTGCTTTGCCCCCTCTATCTTCCCCCCCAAAGGCTGTATCTTGTAATTTTTTTTATGCAGGAACACTTCCAAAATAAGATCTTCTTTGCTAAAGTTTTGTGTCTTGATTTTGACGTTCCTAATCTTGGTTGTCAGCAACTTTGCAGGCTCATAGTGAGGCTGAATTTGCTTTCACCTAACTTAACTCTCTAAAAGCTGAAAGCATCATCTGAGCCAGATGTCTAAACTTCCTTTGTATTTATTCGAGACAGCAGAGCTCTGCCTCAGAACAGGATGAGCACCTTCTGCTGCTGAATCTGTCAGTCCAGCAGCTACAAAGGGAGCCCAAATCATCAGCTCAGACTGAGCACATTATTTTGGGCAGATACAATAAATGGAAAACAATCTGTTTCCTGAAACACAGCCCTAGCAGGAGCAGCTGCATCTTACCCAAGTTCATCCGAAGCAATTTCAGTGCCCTGTCAGGGTGTGGAGGGGCAGATTTTTTGCATTTGGGAACTCATAATGTGGTCAGAAGCATCAGCACAGGTGCCTACAGGGATGGAGAGACTGGGCTTGGGTTTTTCCTCCCAGTCTAAAGCCCTTACTAACAATTCAGTTGTGTAAGCATTTGTTGGGGCATAAAAATGGGATTTGTGGCCTCAGTTTGGATCTGAGTGTCTGACCAAAGCCAACACCCTGAGCTGAGAAGCAGCAGAAACAGTGAAAGATAACTTGCTATCTCTTTTTTTCCTAAAATATATTTTCAGAGGAATAATTATAGAAATCTCTCTTTGCTCTTTCTCTTATGCAGATAAAGGGAAGATTTAATCACTGAGAGTCTAACACAAACCCACATCCCAGTACGCACTAAAAATGTCTTTAGAAGTTCTCTGTATTTTAAAGCCATAACTCTTTAAAGTTCACCTGATTAATAATGTGCTGGGTATCTCTTCAGTGTCTGCTTAGAGCTGATTGTGACAGCAAGACCTGCATGAGATTATAGGAAAGTACTTTTCCAATACTCCTAGTTGCTGTCATTTTAACCAGGACATCAGGTCGTAGATGTTCAGTTAAGTGGGACCTATCTGGCTTTTTCAAGTGCCATCTGGGCACATTCATTAGCTTCACTTGGTCTGTAAAAATCATATTTTTTTATGCTAATAGAAGGTTATTTTTTCTTTCTTTGAGAGCAGTGCTTGCAAAGCAACAGGGGTGCAATATGATGATTTTTTTACTGCTGGGTGGAATATCCAAATGTTGCAGTCACTCTCTAATGGAAGGAACATATTTTCTTCAGGAAGCTGAAGAGGCAGAACCTGCAGTTGCATTGCAATACCCCTGTTTGGAGGGGATATGTAGGACATTCCATTGGCTGAAGCTTTTGAAGCCACATAAACTTCAGCAGTAACAGGGCTCTGTACCTTGTAGACCAAATATAACTTTGTTCCTCAATGTCCTTTGGAGACAATGGAGAGGAAAGGGCAGGGGAGAATGTGATTCCTTTGTCCCAATTCGACATCTGCACGA
Source organism: Pardalotus punctatus (assembly GCA_013400915.1). Lineage (NCBI taxonomy): Eukaryota > Metazoa > Chordata > Aves > Passeriformes > Pardalotidae > Pardalotus > Pardalotus punctatus. The sequence goes on from VZTX01009989.1 coordinate 77,128, forward strand.
AAATGATGTCTCTGCCCTCGATACCCCTAATTCTTTTCTCCAGCTATTCTAAAAAACTAAACAAAGTTGAGCTTCTTTGTGTCACCAGATGGAATCCAAATAACCATGAGAGAAAAGCATCTTCCCCTTGAGCCTTCACACCCACTGGGCATTCCAGGGAATCACAGAATCATCAAGTTGGAAGAGACCTTCAAGACCATCCAGCACCAAACATCAAAGCAGCAGCACCATAATCACCCCTAAACCACAACCCCAAGTGCCACATCCAGAGCCTCTTGGAAACTTCTAGGGATGGTGACTCCAACACCTCCCTGGGTAATTTAATCCAATGCCTAGCCATTTTTTCAGTGAATTTTTTCCCTAATATATAATCTGAACCTCCTCTGACAAAACTTAAGGTCATTTCCTCTCATCCTTTCACTTGAGACATGGCAAAAAAAATGAACCCCACCTGGCTCTACCCTCCTGTCAAGGGTGGAGAGCAATAAAGTCCTCCCTGAGCCTCCTTTACTCCAGGCTGAGCCCTGCCTGCTCCCTCCCCTGCTCCTCATCAGACTCGTGCTCCAGACCCTTCCCCAGCTCCATTCCCTTCTCTGGACTCACTCCAACACCCCAATGTCCTTCTTGTCATGAGGGGCTCAAAACTGACCCGAGAACTCGAGGTGTGGCCTCATCAGTGCCCAGCACAGAGGGACAATCACTGCCCTGGTCCTGCTGGCCACACTGACCAGGATGCCCTTGGCCGTCTTGCCCACCTGGGCACACACTGGCTCGTGTTCAGCCAATGTCAAGAAGCAACCCCAGGTCCCTGAATACAGAATTAAAGATGGGTGGAGCCACGAGCCTTGCACACAATTTACCAACATGCAGGATGCACTAGGGCTTAGGAGGGTAGGTTAATCCCTGCTCACTTCCTATTATTGAGGAAGAAAATGGTTGATTTCCAGGCTTTAAACAGGCACAGACATATCATAGGGCAGGGGATACAGAAGCTGAAGGCTTGAATGACTGCTCATTCTCTCAGCTTATTGGTCTTAACTAAATGCCAAGCAGATTTGTTTTAAGCTTTTGAGATCCTGCGTCTTTGTCTTGTGTGTGATGCTTTCTAGTAATGTGCGTTCCGGGGCCAGGCGAGTCACAGCGTTATTGCTGTTTGCTGAAAACACGCATTTTTACTCAGATCTCATAATTGAAATTCAAGCTGCACATGATGCAATTTGACATTAATTTCAGTTATTTGTGTCTGAGCTTTGCCCCATCCAACAAGAGCCGACAGTAAAGAAGAGCACTGGAAATGGAAATACACAGTGCCATTAGATGCAAGGCTTGATTTGTAAATCACTTAGATAGCAATAAAACTGGGGATGGGAATAAAAGTGGCAAAGCTCAGCTTTCTAAATGTTAAATAATTCAAGAGGGAAAGGCTGAGGGGGAAAAACTATGGAGCAAGAGCTTCATGTGTGAAAACAATGGCATCTGAGCAAATCAGAAATTTCAAGCTCTGACTAAATGTAATTTCAGTTCAATTAAAGCATAACATCAAGATTGTGGGCTGCTAAAATCTGGGATGAAGCATGTCATTGCTGTGTGCAGTTCTAAAAGATTTACAGCAAAACCTGGATCTAGGAAAGATCTCTGAAATGGTGCTGCAGGGCTCTTGACTGAGCAGACAGCTCCTGTACAAAACTGGGTTGTAGGGAGTCAGAGCAAGCAAAATTCAAGATGAAAATCATTCCTTCCCTCTTTTTGTATTTTTAATTATTTATTTATTTATATATTTTGGCTTTGGGAAGGTAACAGTGACAGTCAGTCAGCCAGAGGAACAGCTGCCTGAAGAAAAGTCTCTTTTGTCACATGAACTTCACAAATTTGGAGTTGAGGGGTTTGTTGTTGTTACTTTCTTTTTGTCCAGGATTTTTTCTGTGCTCCAATGACAGGTTTCTGATTTCAGCACAAAAACTGCAGAATGAAATTTTATGGGTTTTGTCTGGCAGGATGCTGCTGCAGTTCACTGTGGGGAGGAGAAGAGAGGGTGGGCAACAAGAAAATGTAGGCCAGATTCAGCGAAGCAGATGTTAACATCTGTTCCCCTCTTCTTTCCCTGGGAGAGATTGAAAGTGTTTAAGCATCAGATGCTGCCTTAATAGCAAAACATTTCCTCCAGTGCTCACAAACTGTCTGATAAAGAGCTGAGTAGTGACATTATCTCAAGATCTTGAGGAAATAAAGGCTTGGGAATGGAGGTAAAAGATGTACAAGTTACTCAGCAGGGATCTTGTTCCTGCTATTGTGGCCCATCCTGGAGGACTCTAAAACTTGGCCTGATTTTTAACAACAGTTGGAGTCATAACAGTTCCTTTTGAATTGCAAATTTAATCATTTGTGCTGCATGGGTTCCCATTTGACCTCTGGATGCTCAGAACTTTGCTGTGGGGGAGGCAATAGTCATGGAGGCAATAGTCACGGAGAAATAACTGTGAGAAGAGAAAGAAAAAGGAAAAACTTTTTGATGAGAACTCCTTCAGCTACATCACGATCCATGTTACCTGTAGGGCAAGGATGATCCACACAACACCAGTGAAATTACTCAGGAAAGCATCTCCAAAGATTCCTTGGCTCACAGATGGAGCTGAGCATATCATGGCATGTTTGGAATGGGATCTGCCTTGCACCTGCCATAAGCAAATCCTCTGGTTACCAGAAGGATGGGAGGTTTGGATTAGATATTAGGATTTTTTTTTTTCTGTGAGGGTGGTGAGGTCCTGGCACGGGTTTCCCAGAGAAATCGTAGCTGTCCCATCCCTGAAAGAGTTCAAGGCCAGATTGGATGGGGCTTGGAGCAACCTGGGATAGTGGAAGGTCCCTGCCTATGGCAGGGGATTGGAATGAGATGATCTTGAAGGTTCTTTCCAACCCAAACCATTCCATGATACTATGAGTAGTTTATTTCAAGCCGATAGTGAATAATATTTATATTAAAATCTTTAAAAAAAACCAAATCAAACAAACCTGTATTTTATCCCAACTCCTGAAAGTGAAGCTTGAGCACTATGACTTCTTGAGTTCTCTAGTGTGATCACTGAACAAATTCAGTACCCCAAATGTGAAGGGATGGGTAAGAGTAGCCTAGCATGGTAGTCATAATTTTTTTCCATCTCAACACCTCTATCTGATATATTCCTCTGAACTCCCTCTAATAAATGGAGAAAAATAACACCCATCAAGTGTGACTCACTTCGTCCCAAAACAAACACCCAAGCCAGAAGACTTGCACCCAAAAGTCCCATTCTTTCTGCTTTGTCTGGGACATGACTCAGCTCTGATTGAAATATCAATGGACCAGAAATAGAAAGTGAAGGAAGATGTGTTTTCAGGCGTCAAGTAAACAGAGAAAACTAAAGGCAGGAGGAAGATCCAAGCGCTGAAACATCAAGCCATTCACCCTGGGTCTCAAAAGAAAAATAGATCTTCACCCCAAAGTTTTTACATTAAAAAAACTGTTGAGTACCATGTCCCTCTCCAGGTATGTTGTACAATTACACAGGAAAGCCTTGGAGACACTGAGAAATGAAAGATCAAGGGAAATTCAGAGCAACAGTTTTCAAGCTGGATTTTATTTTGAAGACTGCTGTTTCTATTTAAGATTCGAAGGAAGGAGTTTAAAAGTACCTGTGTTGTTTTTTTTTCAAGGATATCATAAAAGATATTTCCTATCTCTCCCGACCTTGCCTCACCTCTATTCTCAACTACAAAAGGACCTGGATTGCACCTGAGGTAGGAAGTGTCAGAACAGTCATTTTTCCTTGCAATATCTCTACCATCTTTCCTCTTCAAAAATAATGATCAAGAAAGGTGAGTATTCTGATAAAAAATTTAGGGAAGGTGACAATTATGCTGTGACCAATGCTACCTGTCACAAAAGGTCAAAATGTTTACTTCAGACAATTTTTAATAAACTCCTTATAATGAACCTGGAATCATGCTTGCACTGGGAAAAAATTATGTTTAAATGCTTGTGTCTATTTGGTCTTTTATTGGCTCACACCAGAACACACCAAAGAGTTGTCTGTGAAAAATCATGAAGAAACAAAAGAAAAATTTTTTCCCTCTCTTTATCCATTTCCCAATTGTTTTCATCGTCCATTGTCTGCAAACAGCTTGGGAGGTTATAATTTGTCAACAGCTCTAGGGAAATCAGCCACAAAAGCCCTTTCTCATTCAGAAATGTTAATTCAGTCACATTCGTGCTCTGGCCAAAAATTCCTTTCCCAAAGCAATTCCAGATCTGCTGTGTTCAGTACATCTCTGATCTAACACCTAAGAACACAACAGGTTTTATAGTAAGACATCCAAGATATATAGATAACTTTCTCAGGTTTTTCTCAGACTGGATATTTCTTTCCAGAGATGATAACCAAATATTGCAGCTATTTTTCATTTATTAAGTAACTACTTATTTTTTTGTGTGTATTCATCTCTGTTTATGTTCAGATTCTTGAAGTCCTAAAGTGTTATTACAGACTGATGCTGCAAAGCGCTTTTTGTCTGAATCTTGAAGGAATTTTCTTGGAGGTGGCTGCACCATTCACCTCCAGCATTCAGCAGTTGGTTATTCTAGGGATGTTTTCCCACAGAAACACCTCTTTTCCTGTTTTTTTTGTTTTTAATTTTACCAAACCCTTGAAAAATATTCATAAGTGAAGCATTTAATTTTACAAACTTCTACAACTAAAATAAATTTCAGCATATTAACTCTAAGAATTAAACTTGTGCACTGGGTAAATGTGGTATTGCCTGGGTAAAAAGCAGGGCTTTCAAAGCAACAACAAAATGATGACTCTGTTTTCATAAAATAAAATTAAGAAGTTGAAATAATATGCATTTTCAATAGCACAACCAGCATATAACATCCTCAGCTGTTTCCCAGTAAAATGCAGTAGCCTTCAGAGCCGGGGAGGACAGATCTCACTGAATGATAGAATCAGAATGCCTGAAGTCATTTATTGTCTGAAACACACACACACATCTCCCGAGCCAGTTAAAATATGTAAACTTCAGTGAAGAAAACAGCAACACTAAATAAAACTTCTCAGCTCTGCCAAGGTCAATAGCACCACAAAAAGGCCCTGGAGCTGGGGAAGCAGAGCAGACAGAGCTGTATTATATCATCTTCTCCCGCACTGACAGCTACCTTACCCTGTGAATGATGGACATAAATTGGAGCTATTTGTTGAGCAACTCTGCTCTCAGTCTGGGTAAAGGAAGGGACAAGTTGATTGCTGGATGTAGTAGTTTTGGTCTGGCTATTTTTGAGGGAACAAATAAAACAAAGTGAATTAATTTATTGCATCAGCTGAGAAAACCTCCAGGTGACCTTGGGAAGAATGGGGAAAACAAAGAAATGACTAAAGGGAAGAAATGGACAACTGAAGAACCACTACAAGAAGAAAAATGAAAAATCCAACTGTCTCTGCAAAAAAAAAAAATTATTACCTTGAGACACGATGAATAACAAATTCTGGAGCATCCGGCAGGTTGTTTCAGATGTTGTTTTTAAATATTCTTTTTATTGGACAGTTTTACACTTTTGTTTTCATGCTCAAAAGCTGGATTCAATGATTTCAGAAGTCTTTTCTGTGATTTTGTGGTTCTGTGATTCTCAAACCTCGTTAAGATACAGGAACAATGTCTTAGACAGCTGTGAACAGCCAGATTTCCTAAATTGCTTTGACCAAACTGTGCCATACAACTGTAAGGCTCCATCAACACTATTTCTATATTAATATAAAGGTAAATTTATATTGATATATATTATAGCAGTGACTAACCAGTTTGCTCTGGTCAGGTTGGGTGGGGCTTGGAGGAACCTGGTCTAGGGAAAGGTGTCCCTGCCCATGGCTGGGGAGGTGGAACAAGAAGGTCTTTAAGGCCCTGTCCAAACCAAACCATCCCATAATTCCACGACTTTGCAGTGGTCTAATCCACTTGTGAGCACTCTATCTGGAATAAATTCTAAAAATCACAGATGACTCATTCAAGCAGATTTTGGGTTTTTTTTCAGAAAGAGTAGTGTATTTTGAGGGGTTCAGTGCTCCTGGAAGAGGCAAAAAAACAGAGCAAATTAACTTGTTTGTTAAGAGAAAAGATAATAAATGATTGACAACATAAAATATCTGGAACTGCTAGAACAGGAATTAATGAAATCACTCACACCAGGCCTGATTAGACATAATTTCTCTCTTTCTCTGCCTAAATACTGCATGGGCATTAACTTTCTCCTTTACAGTGTTAATCTGATGTCTTGTCAAGGGAGAAAAATTACTTAAAATGTGTAAAAGCTACCAGCAGGCTGATGGTTATTACTTTGCGCGATACGATTTGAAAACATTAATCTAATGGGAGATAGACACAGGTCTTTCATGACTAAATGGGAAACGTGTCCATCATCCACTGCTGCAGTCTGAGGAGCTGAGGGAGTAGCAAACAGCTAACACAAAGTTAAAAGAGAGAAAAGGAATTAGTGCAGTGCTAATGACAAACAGGAACTCGTGAAACAGCACATGACCTTCTCTCATGTTCTCTCCTTTACCAGTAAAAAGCCCTTTTAATTTCTCCTCATTTGCATTATTGCAAAATCAACCAGATGCAATATGAATACTTTTCTTTCTCTATCCTTTTCCCCTAATTCTCCCCCCAGTTTTCTCTCTTTACTTCCTGACAAAGCACATTCAAAGCAGAAGACACGTCTAGGTGGCCTGATTCAATAAAGTATTTCCACTGGGCAACCCCAGTTTTCATAAAATAATTAAGGGACTTGGGATGAGAAACGAACTGGCATGATGATGGAACTGGCAGGCTGGAATAAATTGGTTCAGTGATCAGCAGCGAACAAGCAGAGCACATGTGGTCTTTAAAAAAGACTGAGAGCCAGAGGGAAATGAGCAAAGTCACGTTTTAGATGTCCACAAGGATTTTCCAGGACATCACATAAATGTTTTTGAAGAACGAACTGTTTACTGATGATCTAAAGCATGCAAGGCTTGATTCCATTTCTGTAATGCAGTATCACCTTCAATTTCGACTGTAATTATCTTCACAGCATATTTCTGCTCCTGGATACTAATGGATATTATTGTTATAACTCTAACACAGACTTAAGCTTTGAAAGACTAAGAGTTGGGTACATAAAAGGTTATTGTCTGCTGCCAAATTACCATTTCAACATATCTGAAAGTGGAATTGAGTCCCATTGGTTACAATCTGCCACTGAGTAACCCTGAAAGCTTTTGAAGCTTTCAAAACCAGGAGGAACTGGGCACATCTACTCTCAGACAAGAGATGCACTGAACAGGATTTCATATCTGAATTGGTTGCCCATATTGGTTTTGTAATGAATGGAGAAGAACATTTAGACTGGGATTAATCTGAATGACCTCAAACTTCTAACAATGATGAGTCTTGTCTGGAACTGCTTAATGCTGAAGCCCTTTTTGTTGCCCAGGGACAGCAGGATCACCTGAGATGTCTGAGGTTAAGCAAAAGAGACACATTTCACCCAGATTTCAGGTTCCTCCTGGCACACTCTGTGGCCCTGCAACATCTGTACTAGGCCAGAAGTACCTGAATGCTGGGAGCATTTAATTTCCAGTAGTTGTCTCACAGTGAGTCTCTCCTTTCCATCTGTAGTTTTTAGATCTGAACATCTGAGTTTTCTTCAGAGTAAGCAACTTCAGGAACTCAGAATCATGGAGTGGTTTGGGCTGGGAGGACCTTAGAGATCATCTAGTTCCAATCCCCTGCCAGGGGCAGGGACATTATGCAAAATAACACTGAGGGAGGAGCTGGTATTGCTTCTCTGCCTGTATTTCATATTTCAACAATTTCTCCCTTAACTCAGGAGAGATCTGGGCTTCTGGCCCTCTCCCAAGCACAGTCACCAGTTAACAGTTTGGATATGAACACACATCCAGTGATTTAATAAGCTGCTCCCGCTGCCTCCACCACAGTGGACTTTTTGCACAGAAAATGGACAAACAGCGTTGGAATGCCAGTGGGAAGACAGGCCATCCCTAGCAATGCCAATCACTGATTTTGAAAAAGGGAAATTGATCTCCATAATGCAAATTGATCCTGGTGATTTGTCTCTGAAGTAGAGTCTTGCTGATGTCCTCTCTCCTCTCTATTTGCATATTTGCCTTCTTTGTAATATTTTATATTAATAGAAATCACATTATGAACTGTTTTCAGAAACTCATTGAGTGTTTAAAAAAACGGCAGTTGATATGAACTCATTGGAATGTCCTGAATCATTTGAGTCCAGTTTTCTGCTGTGGGAAACAACATATTTTAAGACTCCTCAATAGTGATGTTCAATTAAAATTTATAATATTTGCAGTAATTATATTTTATGACCCAGAAACAGTGTAACAGAAGCAGGTGCCAGTTACAGAAACAATTAGGAAAGTGCATAATATCCAGGTATAAGGTACAGTAGAAAGGCTCTAGTTCCCAAAAACCACTCAGAAATCCAAACAGCTTGGGAACAAATTGGAACAACATAACCTATTTAAACTCATGAGGTAGGTAAAAGAATTACTAGGAAGCACTTAAACTCTTATTTAACAGACACAGACAGGGAAGGTTCTTTCCTTTGGAGACTTCTTTTGCTTCTGGTGAATCCTCACTGAAAAGTAAAACTGAGCATCAGGAATTGCAATGTAGATATCACAACACTGTGATATCCCAGATCTCACACTTCAGATCAGGAATTTTGCCCACAACATCCATGAAATAAAGACAGACTCTGTCACAAGATGAAACCCTGTTTTGGCACTAACTTCAGGTCCTTCTTGAATTTAATTCCCAATATGGAAATAATTGGGAATTGATTGGGAAGGCTGCAATATAATTACCTGGGGAATGTGAAACCCCAGTAAATAACAGTCTGTGTGTGTCCTTGGACAATTTGTACACAGCTTAAAGAGCTGCAAAGGTCTGAGCTGCTGTAAGACTCATGCTCTGAATCACACAGAAAAGTTGGCTGCTGCAGTGGAGTGGGTGGATTTTTATCTGTTCCCAGCCTTCCAAGTACATCCAAAGCTGTAGAACACCATGGCAGAAGATGTAGTTCCAAACCCCTTTCTCCTGCATCATCCCTGTGGTGCTCCATGACTTCTCCAGCTGCATTTAAGTTTTCATACTGCCAAAATACTTCAGCTAAAACCCAGCTGGTGGGTGGTTTGGGGGAGAAGGTCAGTCTTCTGACCTTCTCACACACATTTTCATTTTCCAAGTCTTCATCTCCTGATTTTCAGTATAAAAATATTTTTTAGCTGAGAGAAGTTCTCTAAATTACCTTGCACTATGTTTCAATAAATAAATAGATAAATCAATAAATAAATCATCTTGCACTGTGCCCAATACTTCCATGAAAAATAATGGAGCAAAATTTTGTCACCCGAAGTGAGACAGGTAGTATCCCAAATTTAAAGGACAATTAGGAAATTACCCAAAATATTGAGACCAAGGAATGCCCAATTTCAGAGCATTTTTAGGACCAAGAAAATCTTTTTTTATGACCTGAGAACTTAATCTAAATCTGGTATCCTTGAACTGTTGTTTCTGTGTTCCCTGTCCTGGTGCATGCGTACTCCAGGAGATCCTTCTGAAAATGAGTCTTCCTAAAACTGGCAAGATCTGCTCAGTGGTTAAAATGGATCCATTTAAACAAAACTTTGTTTGTTTTTGAAGGATGTGGCTTTTGGGGAATAAAACCCCACAAAATTCTCTAGTCATGTGGAACTGTTCACAGAAAAACAGACCTTGCTTCTCTCTAAAACATCCAAAAAGTGACACAAAAACACAAACCCTCCCATGTTCGTATCAGCAGACACTAAAATATGAGTTCAGACTTGGTTCTGCCTCGGTTCTGCCTATGTCTTCGATTCATTTAGGAAAGGCATTCTCTCTTTGCCCTGATTCCATCCTTTCTTGGAAAAGGGATAATCATCCAGGTGAGCTTGGTCTCTCACGAGTGCATTTTGCTTCACCTTCAAGCTGCCTGTTTGCTGCAGAAATTCTGGGGGTGCTTTGCATTGTCAGGGAGCAATTGGCTGTAAAGAAAGATTGGAGCATGTTGACACTCCTACCAATAAAATCCAGATGTTGTGGCATTATTTTCTCTTCTGGAGCTTTAGGGGATGGGAAGGCTTTCATTAAGAGGAGAAGGGATGAGGCGAGGCAGTTATGTGGTCTCATTTTAAAGGAAAATAATGCTGTGTGCAACACTGACAAGTACACAAATGAGAATAATTAATCCTAGATGGATGGAGACAACGCTAAGTTGATAGCTTGATGCATACATCTTTTCCTGAAGAAATTTATTTGATCCTTTGCTTATTATGGGCATTGCAACAGCATTTTGTAATCCTTGGCATTGTGCTGATCAGGCTGGAGCCAGCAGGGAAAAGAGAGATGCAGAGCTCAGTTCATTTGCCTAACGATGCACCCAGTGTGATTGGAGATTCCCCAAGGTACTTGAGACATTCACATGGGCTTGGCAGATCTGACAAAGGTCCTATATGATGTGCATATATTTTTGGAACTGGGTGCCACTGTCCTAGAGAATGTCAGATTTCTCCAGGTACTTTGTTAGAAATTAATATGAAACATTATGTTAGGCTAGCTGATTATCTTATAATTATACTGTTCAAAAGTAATTAAATACAACATAAATTTAATTTATTAATATAAAATAATTTTTACTACATTTTAGCATGTAGAAAAGGAGGGTCAGGGAGGACCTTATCTCTCTCTAAAGCTCCCTGAGAGCAGGTTGTGGCAAGGTGGTGGTTGGTCTCTTCTCCCAGGTGACAAGTGACAGGACAAGACAAGGTGGCCTCGAGCTGCACCAGGGGAGGCTCAGGTTGGCCATCAGGAAGGATTTCTTCACTGGCTAAGCACTGGAACAGGCTGCCCAGGACGGTGGAAAGTCACCATCCCCAGAAATGTTCAGGAAATGACTGGACATGGTCAAATTGACAAGGTGGTGTTCCAAAGATTGGACTTGATGACCTTGGAGGTCTTTTTCAACCCTAATGATTCTATCTTCAAACAGGTTTGGTCCCAATTACCCCAGAAACCAATGGCAGAGCCAAGAGCAACGCACGGTTTCCCCTGATTGCAGAATGGAAAGAATTCAATTCCCACCTCATCCTGTGCTGATCCAGAAGTCCAGGGACAGGTAACACCAGCCTAAAGTGATGCTCCCTCTGTTAAAAACTAAGTCAAGCAGATGTGGCTGCTGAATTCACTGTGACATCTCTGAGTGTTACCATAGAAATTTCTAGGGAGTTTGTTATCAAGCATGTGCAGAGTAACTCAGCCTGGGAGCTGCTGGGTGAGGCATAGAAAATATATAATTCTTCAGTGAACTCAATATGGCCAAAGGGACAGCTTTGGATGGCTCCTCTGCTGTCCTGCTGAGCTCAGCTCTGCCTGTGACAGAATTCCAGCCCAGCACAGCCCTGCGTTTCCAAACGCCTCTGTGTAGACTCAGATCTGAACAAAGCTAATTGTTGGTTTGAGCAGCAAAAGGGTTTAGAGCAACTTTCACTTCAACTTCTGAGTCTTTTAATTGCAGAGATGGGGAGGAGGAAGAGTGAAGGGAAGCATGAGCTGGTGCCTTGTTTGTGTAGGGGGAAGGAGGGAGAGGAATCCAGGTGTGGAATGGCAGAGCTGTGTCCTCAAAGTAAAAGCTGTGTATCCTGCCGTTATTTTTTCCAGCTGGAAAATCCTGTGGGTGAATTCACAGATCTTTAACTTTGGTACCACATTCATTAGGATAGTCTTAGTGAGGGGGGAAATAAATAAAAAATGAAACCTTCCCCATCTACAAAGGTTTTATTTTAAGGGTCACTTGATGTCAGTTGCTCAGTAGCAGAAGCACTTCAACCGTTAAATCCAGAAATACTGTTGGCATTGGGAACAGCAAGCTGAACACTGCCATTAAGCTGGGAATGTTGTGGATTTATCTAAACTTCAGCATTTATGGCCTTCTTGCATGTAGTTAACCTAGCAGGTAGAAAAGTATTTTGGAGATTGTCAATGCACATCTCAAATCTTTCAGTAATCAGAATGTGCAGGTGGTTTGGGGTGCCACATATTCCCCCCCTTTTTTTTTTCAGAATGCAGAAAAAATTCCTGACCCACTACTGAGAGAAAATTGATGCTTGATTTCCCAGCTGAAATAGCAATAGGACTTTTTGAACAGCAATATAATATGGAAGATAAAGCTTGTTGTTTCATAGAACAGAATTGCGTATTTATTATTTACGGTTCACAACAGACAGGCAACTCCATGAAAGACCTTAATCTCCTTTTTAGACACTGCAGAGCAGAATCATAAAAAATCCTCCCATTCTGTGGAGGGAAAGAAGACAAACAGTGAGGAAATGAAGTTTCAATACTTTCATTTTAAGCTGCAGAGTACAGAGAGCTTTGCCCAAGGTCTGTGAATTGTCTGTGGCAGGGTCAGGAGCTGCAGCCACAGCTCAGAATCCCGAATGAGTTTTCTCAGGTAATTTCGAGTATTGGTTCAATACTTGTCCGTAGGGTTTCCTGTGCTCCTGCACTCAGTATGAAAAACCCAGGTGTATCTTTCAAAATGCTCTAAGGAAACTTGATCTGACGTTATTTGCTCACTGTGCTCCAAATTCCGGGCTGTTCCTTGCTCCGGTGTTGCTGCGCTGGTGTTGAATTCAAATCTGTGATTTCATCCCCATGCTGGGAGCCGTGGGATTTGATCTGGAGGGTGAATATCAGCCTTTACCCACTGGGTGTGGCCACTTCAACCAGGTCTCTGAATCATGGAATCACAGAATGGTTTGAATTGGAAGGGACATTAAAGATCATCTCGTTCCAACTCCCTGCCAAGGGCAGGGACACCTTCCACTATCCCAGGTTGTTCCAATCCCACCCAGCCTGGCCTTGAACACTTCCAGAGATGGGATAGCCACAGCTTCTCTGGGAAACCTGGTGAAATAGAGGCTGAAATACTGTCCAGAAAATAAAACTATTGTACACTTCCCCCCTGGTACTGGATTAATGACTGAGAATGAGACAACCAGAGTCAAAATATTAAGTATTTCACTATCCAGTCAAGTCATTAAAGGAAGACTAAAAATGTCACACAGTAGAGCAAGGCCTGCCTCAGGTCACTGCTTTCCAGGAACGGGATCCCAAACCATTATCACCTGTTATCACCTTGGCACTGGATGTAGGATACTGTTTTTAACTCCAGAACTACAGATTCATTTCCAAAACTTTCTGAAATTCTGTTTTAATCCAAGTTTTATGTGTTGAGCCATTGGATCAACATATTGTGAAGTTTTGCGTGGAAAAATTTGTTCCAGCTCTATCCTTCAGGATAAAGAAGGTTGACAAGAAATGCAAGAAAAAAAAGAAATGTCAAGTTCATTTACTGCCCTACTTTGGATGAACCAATACAAATTACTGGGGTTCTCTTCCCCCTGTTTAGCTCGCAGCAGAGGAAGAAAATGTTTCTTCTCTGTCTCTTCTTGGCAAAGCAGAGTTTATTTTGGATGACATTGTGCTCAGGTCTGTGCCAAGGAAATATGCACATACACTCACCTTATTGGTCAGCAAAATGGAATGCACAGTGAAATATCACTGAAATTTTACATAACCTATTTACCGAGTGAAGAAAAGGCACAGATCTATTTTGCATAATCCTCTACACAAGAAATCTTTGAACAAAAAACACTTGAATATAAATTATTTTGAGGCTTATCCTGTGCTATTGTTTAGAGCAGCACTTTCACCTGCTTGCAATGAGAAAGAACATTAATACCCACAAATCCATGACTGTTAATTTTTCTCTGTCTTTTGGACATTTTCATGTTCCCTTTCAGGCCTTGATTTCTCAGGAAAGCAGGATAATTATGCTAATAGGTGCTTTTATTCTGGTATGAAAATTACATTATTTTTTTCAGCTTGGTTTGTGCCATTTAGAAAATAGTTTAGAGAGAAATGCAAATTAAAGAACCTTGATTTCAAAATAAGAGTATTTATGCCAGTCTGTGGATTAGAATTACCAATTCTGATGTTTTCATAATGCCTGTCTAGTGTTGTGTGCCCAATTTAGGTGTGTTGGGTAGGACTCTCATGTGCCTCAATATCTCATGGAGAAAGTTTAGGTCCCAATTTGCCGGTTATTTAGTGACAGTGATCCTTAATAACTATAGCACTTCCAGAAACAGTAGAGAAGGTTTTATCCAATACCTTCACTGGAACACAACCTAAGAGATGTTCACCCAAGTGTAGTAACTCAAACTTTCTTAGTCTAATTAAATGAAAATATTGCCTTTTTTCTTGGTAACATTGAAGATTACCACAGTCAGGACTAATATGGCTCTTCTTTGTGATCATTTATTTTATTATTCTTTACCAGAGAACCACACCAATGGGAACTCAATAATCACGGCACGTTCCTTCAGGGTTACGTGTTAGTGACAGAAAACACATGTGAAATTCATCATATTCTGCTCCAAACAAAACATAATTCTCTTTGTCCTCTCTCTCACTCATAAAAGAACATAAATTAGTGCAAAGAAAGCCTGTGCAAAAGGAATTATTCTCCTTTGACTCTTTGCTGATGTAGGAAGAGGTGCAGAGAAGATACAGAAACTGAGCCATGATGAGGATGTGACTCCATCACCTTTGAAGAGGGGTGCAGATGTCAGATTTGTGAAACTTCAGAGCTGTAGCTGCATAAGTACTAAGATTGGATGAAATATTAATCCAGCCCAGAGTTCCTGCCTCTGGCAGTGGCCAATAATGTATATTTATGGGAAAATGATAGTACTAGGAGAATGCAAACTGTCTGAACATGCACATACTCATTGAATAATAAATACCAGTAAGAGAAAAAAAAGATCAAACCTCACAGAACTTGTAAGGTTCCAACTTAGGTGCTTGGACAACCATGGAAATTGTCATCCTGCTGGCAGCTACTCAAAGAATGTCAAAAAAACTCTTGCTGGATGCAGAGCAGAAACTGGATTCCCACACAGTACCCCAGGAAAAAGCTTTAAAATAGTGCAGAAATTGCAGTCTGGGTGGTTCAGTCATTATCCGGAGGTGAATGAGAATATGAGCGAGCTGCATTACAATTCCCAAGAGATCCTGTATCACTGCTTTAATGCCAAGACGTTAAAATATCAGCCACAGGGAATTTTTGTGCATTTTCCACAGAGAGATCAAAATGTGATCTGTCTGGGTCTGTGCAGCAGATCAGACCAGCAGTTCATTATTTTTCGTCTAACCTCAATGGAGAGTTGCTGCCACAGGGCTGGAACAATGTCATGTTACACAAAGTATTTCAGTCTGGAACACGCTCAGTGCTTCTCGGGTTGTGGGGAATCTCAGGAGGATGGAATTCGTACTGAGCTCCTAAGTGAGTTCACTTTAGGAAAAGGTGGGGTCTTAATCCCCTAAAATGTCCATCAGTACAACTTTTCTGACCAGGGGAACGTGAAGGGCAAATGTCAGCTCATGGAAATTGGACTAGGGACTGTTTTTAAGAAGTCTCTTTGAAAATCTTCATGACTGCAGGGCTTTCCTCCAGACACGAGGATGAAGCTGGACACTTCCAGCCTAAGACCTCCCCAACAGCTCTTTCCAAGAGCTGTGCAGATAATCAGAAGTTTGCAACATATTTTTCAGAAATAATTGTGTGTGGGATTCCATATGGGGTGGGCCAGCTTGTTTGTTCAATGAAGGAAATGTTACCAAAGTCCTTCTGCCAGTGCATTAAATATTTAGTGTCTTCTGCTTTGCTCCTCTGTATCAACAATTTAACTTCCCATTCTCTATTCACATAACAATTTAGCTGGATTAAGAGAGTTTAACTGACATCTAAAGCAAACACAACTGTATCAAATAGATTTCTTGGCCACATTGACACATGTACTCAAAACCTAAGGAATACAAAGCCTGAAAATATTTGTAAACAACTGTTTTTATCTATGCATAGAAAAAACCCAAGTGTTAATATTTCACATTAAAAAATTGTTATAGCAGATATAAGATTTATTACTTAACCATTTCTTCTGAATGGAGGATTATGAAATGTTAATAAACATTCATTGATAAAGGAACTTTCAAGGTATTTTACAAACAATGTTATCTAAAATACCAACATGTTCTAATGCTGTTTGGTGTTCAACATGTATGAAAAAATTGTGCCCAAATGCATATTCAGGGCAAATGTATGTTCACTGTTTTCTGGGGCCCAGATCTGTGGGGTCTGATTATTACCACTGAATTGGATGGAATTAACATAATTTTGCCTGTTCGTTGTTTCTTTTTTCATCTTTACATTTTGAAAATCAAATTAAGCTTTGTGGCATTTTCTTTTCATTTCTCTTTCTTTCTATTTCAAAGAATTTTTCCCCTTTTTTCCAAGCATTTTCTGAAAATGATTGAGTATTACTGGCAAAACAACAATGTTTGCATCCTACTTCCATTGTCTCTTTAGAAATAGTTCCTCTTTTCTTTATCCCCATGGCAAAACAGTAATTTAGATCACGGAAATCATAGCAGTGATATTTTCCCCTTCCAAAATACTCCAGCTTAAAAATGCTTTCAAGTAAGACTGAGATCAAATAGAGAATACTTGGTAGAATGTTTTCATGGAAAAGTTTACACGGGGAATATTCTACGCATCTGCAAAGTGCCGCAGTGCAGATATTGTTTTGGAAACACTTTAAGCCATCTCAGAAACCTGGATGTTTTGTTTTTCAAGCTCAACTTTCACGACCAGTATGCTGTGTTCCTTTGAAAGTATCCAGCTTTCTGGGAACATGGAGAGGCTTATATAATTCCCTGGCAAGGGTGAAGGTTTGAAAGATACACCACTTCCTCCAGTGGCTCCAGGATCAGCACAGCCTCAAAGTGTTGGTGAGAGATGCCCCAAAGTCACTTTGCAGCTTGACTTATTGGGAAATATTCCTTGTCCCAACTCAGATAATTAAATTATGATTGCCAGCTCACCAGTTTTCTTC